>PVJI01002569.1:0-142616 GCA_004026765.1 Micronycteris hirsuta
AATCATAAATGGGTGCTAGATTTTATCAAATGCTTTTTCAGTATCTATTGATATGATCACGTGATTTTTGTCCATTTTGTTTATGTGGTGTATTACATTTATTGATTTGCACATATTGTACCATCCTTGCATCCCTAGGATGAATTCCACTTGATCATGGTGTATGATCTTTTTAATGTATTGTTGAATCCAGATTGCCAATATTTTGTTGAAGATATTAGCATCTGTGTTCATCAGAGATAATGGCTTGTAGTGTTCTTTCTTTGTTGTGTCTTTACCTGTTTTTGGAATTAGGATGATATTGGCCTCATAAAAAGAGTTGGAGAGTCTTCCCTCTTCTTGGATTTTTTGGAATATTTTGAGAAGGACAGGAGTTAATTCTTCCTTAAATGTTTGGTTAAATTCACCTGTGAAGCCATTCTGTCCAGGGCTTTTGTGTGTGGGGAGTTTTTTGATTACTGCCTCAATTTTGTCAGCTGTTATCAGTCTATTCAGGCTTTCTGCTTCTTTTTCATTCAGTTTTGAAAGATTATGTTTTTCTAGAAATTTTTCCATTTCACCCAGGTTTTCAATTTCTTGGCATATGGTTGTTTATAGTAATTTCTTACAATCCTTTGTACTTCTGTGGTATCGGTGTAACTTCCCTTTCATTTCTGATTTTATTTAATTGGGTCCTCTCTCTTTTTTTCTTGATGAGTCTGGTTAAAGGTTTGTCAGGTTTGCATTTCTTTTCAAAGAACCTGCTCCTGGATTTATTGGTCTTTTGAATTGTTCTTTTAGTCTCTATGCCATTTAATTATGCTCTGATCTTGATTATTCCCTTCCTTCTACTGGCTCTGGACTTTGTTTGTTGGTGTTCCTCTAGTACTTGTAGATGTAAGGTTAGGTTGTTTATTTGAGATTTTCTATCTTCTTTAGGTAGGCCTGTATCGCTATGAACTTCCCTCTAAATACTGCCTTTCTTGTGTCCCAAAGATTTTGGGTTGTTGTGTGTTCATTTTCATTTGTTTCCAGATACTTTTTTATTTCTTCCTTGATATCATCAGTGACCCATTCATTATTTAATAACGTGTTATTGAGTCTCCATGTATATGAATGTTTTCAAGTTTTTCCCTTGAAGTTGGTTTCTAGTTTAAGCCATTGTGATCTGAGCACATGCTTGATATGATCTCAATTTTCTTGAATTTGTTGAGACTTATTTTATGTCCTATCATGTGGTCTATCTTTGAAAATGTTCCACATGCATTTGAAAAGAATTTATATTTTGCTTCTTTGGGTGAAAGCTTCTATATATATATCAGTTAAGTTAATTTGATTTAGAGTGTCTTTCAGTGTAAAAAATATCCTTATTGATTCTTTGTTTCAAGGATCTATCCATTGTTAACAGTAGGGTGTTAAAATCCTCTATGATGACTGTGTTGTTGTCAATATCTTTCTTGAAGACCTCAAAGATTTTTTTTTAAAAAAGATTTTATTTATTTATTTTTAGAGATAGGGGAAGAGAAAGAGAGAAATATCAATGTGTGATTGCCTCTCATGTGCCCCCTACTAGGGACCTGGCCTGCAACAGGTATGTGCCCTGACTGGGAACCAAACCAGTGACCTTTCGGTTCACAAGCCAGCACTCCATCCACTCAGCCATACCAGCCAGGGCTCCAAGATTTTCTTTATATATTTAGGTGCTCCTATGTTTGGTGCACATATGTTTACAAGGGTTATATTGTCCTTTTGGATTACTTCCTTAAGTATTATGACTCTTTGTCCCTTTTTGTGGCTTTTTGTTTTTTGAAGTCTATTTTGTCTGATATAAGTATTGTTACCTCAGTTTTCTATTCATGTCCATTTGCTTGGAATCTTTTTTTCCATCCCTTCACTTTCAACCTGTGTAGATCTTTTTTTCTGAGGTAGGGCTCTTGTAGGCAGTATATATGCAGATCATGTTTTTTATCTATTCACCTTATCTACGTCTTTTGATTGGGGGTATTTAATCCATCTATGTTTAAAGGTATTATTGATAGGTACTTATTCATCACCATTTTTACCATACCTATGTTCCTCTCTCTCTTTATTTCTTCTCCTTTTTATAGCAGACTCTTGCAATGAGAGCTTTGCTTAATAAAGTAGTCTTAGTTGTAGTTCCTTGCTTTTTGTTACTTGAAATATTTCATGCCAGTCCTTTCTGGCTTATAGTGTTTCTGTTGAGAAATCAGCTTATGGCCTTATCAGAGCTCCCTTGATGTTACTAGCTATAACCTTGATGTTTCTCTCGTACTGTCTTTAAGATCTCTCTTTATCTTTAAAATTTGCCATTTTACTTATGATGTGTCTTGGAGCAGGCCTCTTTGGGTTCATCTTGATGTGAAACCTCTGTGCTTCCTGAACTTACATGACATTTTCCCTCACCAAGTTATGGAAGTTTTCTGTCATTATTTTTTTCAAAAAGGTTTCTATCCTTTGCTCCTTTTTTAATCCTTCTGATATTCCTATGATGTGAATGTCGTGTTTCATGTTGTCTTGAAGCTCCCTAAACTATCCTCATTCTTTTTGAGTCTTTTTTTGTTTTGTTGCTCTGACTGGGTATTTCTTTCTACCTTGTCTTCCAGCTTGCTGATTTGGTCCTCTGCTTCATCTAGCCTGCTTTAAATTCATTCTAGTGTATTTTTCATTTCAGCTATTGTATTCTTCATTTCTTCCTGGTTCTTATTCATAGTTTCTATGTCCTTTTTCATGCTGCTATACCCACTAAGTTCCATGTAGCTCCCATAAAGTTCCTCGTCATTCTCACTGAGTTCTTGAGCACCCTTATAAACATTATTTTGAATTCTATGTCTGATAGGTTGCTTGCCTTAACTCCATTTAGCTCTTTTTCTGGGGATTCCTCCTTTCCTTTCAATTGAGGGTTATTTCTTTGTCTCCCCATTTTAGGTGACTCTTCTTGCTTGTTTCTGCATCTCAGGGTTATCTGCTTTGCCTTCCTGTCTTCGTGGGGTAGACTTCTGTGGTAGGAGTCCTGTGGGACTCAGTGGTGCAGTCTCTTTGATCTCCTGATCTGTATGCTCTAGGATTTTCTTTTATTAAGTTTATGTGGACTCTCTTGTTGTACTTGGGCTTTGATTATTGATGGCTTATTCACTGTTGGGTTCTCCCTTCTGGCTGGCTGACTGGGAGTCACAACCCCTGCCACTTCTTATATGCTGTTGTATGGGTACTGGTTAACAAAGCAATGCTGCTCAGAAAACCAAACTCTCTCCAGCAAAAATACCCACCTACCACATCAACAATATCAACAACAATTGAGCAAAGATTAGTAAGGTAGAGAGAGATTAAGAATAATATAAGACAAAAAAAGGGAATATGAGAAGACTAAAGGAGAGAAAAATGATTTTGAGTGGGAAAAGGAAGGAGAAATAATAGGAGTAAGGAATAGAAACAAGGTGAAGAAAGGGAGAAAATAAAATTTAAAATGTAAGTAAAACAGAAAAGGGTGATGGCAAAATGTAGGAAGAAAAGGGAAGAGTATAATATGAGGTTTGAAATAAAATTTAAAAAGTAGTGAACCAAGGGGAACAAAATTGCAGAAAAACCACAAGAGGGTCAATAACAATGACAACTGAGCAAAGATTAGTAAAGGTGGTAAGAGAATGAGAATATTACAGGGAAGAGAAAAGAGAATATGAGATGTCTACAATAAGGAAAAATGGCTGTGAGAGGATAGACAGAGGAGAAATAACGAGAGTAAGGAATAGAACCCAGGCTGAGAAAGGGAAAAAATAAAATTCCAAACTCAAATAAGCATGGGCAGGAGGAAAACAAAATGGAGTAAGACGGGGGAAAGTAACTGATGAGATTTGAAATAAGAAAATAGTGAGCAAATAGGAATGCAGTTGAAGAACAACAATAATCATAATATCCACTCCAAACAAGTCACGACTTATAAAGGGGGAAAGAAAATAAAAGTATCATAAGAAGGGGAAAAAGAATGAGAGATGACTAAAGAAGTAAGAATGATTTTGAGAGGATAGAGGGAGGAGAAATAGTAAGTGTATGGAATAGGAACAAGGCGTAGCACGGGGGAAAATAGGATTTACTACAAAAATATGCAAAGGTAGGAAGAAGGCAAAATGGAGTAAGACAAGGGAAGGGTACTGTGTGAAATTTGAAATAAAAATAAAATAAAAAATAATATAAAATCTGAATAAAAAATATAAAATCTGAATAAAAAGAATAAGAAATAATAGACAAAGAATAGCGAATTAGTTTAATACAATCGACACAAAAGAAGAACTCTTAAAAAGCTATGCAATAAAAAAACAAAATAACACAAATTCTGAAGAGGAGCAAAGTGGAGTTAGTCCCATCAGAGTTTGCTGTTCGTCTTCTGTCTTTCTTTCTGGACCCACCTCTGGCTCTTTATCAGCTCAGGGTCCCAGGGTGGGTGGTCCAACTTCTGACAGCACTGTGGGTACCACCCTCACCTGCCTCTGGAGGAGGCTTCTCTTGTGACCAGGAGGGTGGATCTCCTAGATCTCTTGGGAAGGAAAGCTGTTCAGTCTTCTGGGGAGGTTGTGGGTATTCCTCCTGCCCCCACATCATCCATCTTGGTCCATTCCAGCTTATTTCTGATAATGTATAGTTTGTGCTGAATTAGCTGTCCATTTCAGGAGAGGAGCCAATCTGTGTAAGAGGGTCAGCTCTTTCCTGCTTGGTGCTGAAGGCAGCTCTGTGTGCTAGCTAAGGCTGGGCAGGGCTATGATTGCCCCTTGCTGCATGATTTCTGATCTCGCTGCTTTGGTGGCCTCAGTGGTACAGGACCCTAGGAACCAGTGTATTTTGTCTCCCTGAGAGAAGTTCAAAATGGGCCCTTTAAGCATTTCTCTTCCTGTGTTTTTCTTGTGGATATGTACCCTGCAAGGGGTTCTCGAGCCTCTCTTGCTTGTGATCCTGCAAGAGGTGAGGGCTGGGTGTGTCCTTTCCTTCCTAGAGTTTCGATCTCCCTGGGGGGAGAGAGGGGAAGACAGTTCTGTCTGGCTATAAATAATCTCAGGTGCTTCACTCCTGCCGATGTAGTTCCTAGCCCACTTCCCTCAGAGCAGACTCAGTCCCAAACTCTCCACTCTGCACAGCTTCCAACCTGCTAGCTGCACAGGGCTGGGGCAGAGAGATTCCCTTGTTGGGTACCCTTCTGCTTTCTCTGCCCAGCTGCATTCACTGGGAGCAAACCATGCCCTCGATCCTTTCCCCTTGTTGGCATGGCAGCTGCACACAGGGTCTCTGCCCAGTATACCTCAGCTCCCCTTTTAAAAAGTCTTTCTAGGCATTCCCACTGCAGTACTGAGTCACTGTCCAGATTTCCTCACACGCTACTTCTCCAAAAAGCCAAAAATCTCTCATAGTCACAGTTGACTGCAGCCTGTCTCTGTCTGACCCAAGTGCAGATAGAATCCCATTCTCTCTCTGGCACTCTCCTGGTTGGCACTTGCCACTGCAGCTATGGGTGTGCCATTCACTCTGTGTGTGTGTGTGTAGCCTGGATCTCCCAAACTTTGTGTATTTATGTCACTCCCAGCCTGGGTCTGGTGGTTCTCTGCCTTGGAAGGGGAGGGAGCTGCAGAGCTGCGATCTCTGACCAGGTTCTCCGTGACCACAGGCTCCATGCCTGGGGTACTTCCTCTTCAACCTATAAAACTTCCTTACCACTTGTTGGGAAGTGTCTTCTGTACTCCTTAGCTTCCAAACTTCATATCAGCTAAGATTCTGTTGAATGGTCAGTTTATTTTTCAGAAGATCAGCCAAGTATCCAAGCTGGGGACAAGAGCAAGTGAACTCAGCTTCCACCTATTTCACCAGTATCTTCTCTCCCCTGGGAATATAGGATGTATTAGCTATTTCTTGCTACATATCAAGTCACTCCAAAACTGAGTGGCTTAAAACAACAAACATATATTATCTCATAGTTTCTTTGGTTCTGGAAGTCAGAAGCAGCTTAGCTGTGTGTTTGTGGCTCAGAGTCTCTCATGTAGTTGTAGTTAGGACATGGGTCAGGGCTACAGTCATCTGAAGGCTTCACTGGAGCTGGTGGATCCACTTCCAGTCTGGCTCACTCACAAGGTAGCGCGTAGGACGGCTCAATCCTCAGAGTGTGATCCTGTCAATAGGCTGCAAGAGCATCCTCAAGACATGTCAGCAACCTTTCTTCAGAGACAGCAATCCAAGATAGAGAAGACAGTCACAGTACCTCTTGTGACCTAGTCTCTGAAGTCACACATCATCAATTCTATTTTATTCTGTTTGTTAGAAATAAGTCATTAGGCCCAGTCTATACTCAAAAGAGGGAAATTAGGCTTTACCCTTTGAAAGGAAGAGTTTCAAAATTTTTGTGAACATATTTTAATATAAACACTGAAGCTGCTAAATAATCTTGAAGGCTGGAACTGTGTTCTAAATCCAGTGTGTGAAAGATATAATTTTGCAGCAGTCTGAATACAGATTCTTAGGGGTTTTCGTCCACACGGTTCAGTGTGACCCTGCTTCAAAAGTCAACATGACCCTAGGCTACATGAAGAACCAGGTGTCACCTGGGATGAGGAAGTGCGTTGTGTCTGTTTTACTGCATCAGAGTCAGACCACAGTGGAGAGCTGTATTCAGTTTGGAACACCACGTCGAGGGACACACTGGGGCCCACACGCAGGACAGCAGATAGGGTGGTCCCATAAAAAGTTATTGAAGGAAAAAAGAGAAGTTTAGGCCAGAGAAATCTTAGGAATGTTGTGTCTTCAAGAATGTGAAGGATTTTCACGTACAGAGATAGACTTGTCCTGCTTTTCTCCTACTGCATCCATAATCAGTGGGTTGATGTCACAGGGGAAGCACTTTGGAGCAATGTACAGAAGACGGTTCTAGGAGTCAAAGCTGACCTAATATGAAAGCAGCTGCCTTAGAAGGTCACTCTTGTGACCAGAGGCATTCTGTCTGAGGGCTGACTTGGGGTGTAGAAGGAGGGGACTGATGGTAGCTTTGCACAGAATTTCTGTAATCTCATTCACAAGCACTTTTCCCATGTAGCTGCATAGTCACCATTACCTCAGCATGGAGGAAGTTGAGAACAGTGGGCACAATCTGTCTGTAATTCAATAGGTCAGCTTGGCATGATCATTTATTAGTCCACGTTTCTGTGATTGGAGATTTGGGCTAGGATCAGCTGGTCGGTTCTTCTGCAAGTCTCATCCAGGCCAGATAGTTGGTCTAGGATGAGCCTCACTCATATGTCTGGTGATTAACAGATTGTCTGCTGGGGCTTTGAGCTTATTTTCATCATGGCCTCATGGATCCAGTGTGGCAGGAGTTGGTATACCTCAAAGTGTCAATGCTTTTCAGGGCCCAACTTGTGTCAAGTTTGCTAATATTGCAAGGATCAAAACAAGTTTCATAGTCAAACCCAGAATCAAGGGGTGAAGAAATAGACTTATTGATGGGAGGAGTGACAGAGGTCAATACACAAGGAAGGAAGGTACCTGTGGCCATGTTGCAAATGGCCACAGAGACCTTTTCAAAATTACGTGAATCACACCTAGATGTCACTTCAAAGATCCCTCCAGTTTAATCAAAACTCATGCATCACAAATTACTCTGCATAATTTTGGCCAGACCACAGTGAGGATTTCCTCTGTCATAGTAAGCCCAGTGATGATGTGGAGCGATCACTGCCCAGCTGCCACGTGCCAAGAGCTCAGACTATCCCTGTGAGTAGACAAAGAGGGAAAATCCTCAACCTTCACTGAGGAGCCTCCCATTCACTTGAGGGAAACAGAAGGACAAGACAAACTTAAAGGTATCTAAGGGTCAGAAATGGCTACAAACTCCATGTCATGTTTGGGGAAGAATAGTGTTTTAGGAGAGTGTTTTAGGATATATTCTGGGCCCCCATTTTCACTCAGCAGTAAGGCAACATGACACTTAGTGAGCAGCTGCCCCTCCGACAGCCCACACGCACTCTCACTGCACAGTCCCCACCACTTCCTTGTAGCGCTTCCAGGTGTCTCTTAACACAGAGCCCGGCTGTCAGCTGATGTTTGAATCAGCACTTACCCTACTGTCTTGTTGAAGAGTTCAAAAAGATACCCTTTTTTAATCAAAAATGGGAAAACTGAAGATTGGCCAGCAGGGCTATGATTCTGTAAAAGAAAAATATATTCCTGTGTATTAAATATACAGCAGATCCTCAGATAACATCATTTTGTTCAATGTTGTTCTGTTATAATCATGAGATATTGCAGCTACTTAACTCTTGTTTATATAAATTAGCCTATGGCAAGATTGGTCTCATTATACATTGTTACCAAATTCCAAGAACCTATTGACGACATTAAGGGAGGACTTCTTATACAAGGAAAATACTTCTGTGTCAAAAAAAACATGTGCCTTATTCATTCATTCACTCATTCATTCATGTTGCCCACCTGGCCCATGAAGCCATTTGAGTTTTCCACTCTTGATGTACAAATATTTACTTCGTTTTCCAAGTTGACTCTTTAATAACTTGTAATGCATCACTTCTCTCTGCACTCTTCACTTCATGCAAGATTAGGTGGGGAAAGTTGTCCACAAATATTTGATTGGCTAATTGATAGCATGGGTCAAGTCCTGGGAGAGGATAAATATGAAGGAAAAGGACTATCTTCCTCATTTAATTAATGTTTTGCCAAACCCAAATGGTTGGTTCATATCTAATCATCCTATTTTAAGCAGAGACAGCTGGAGCTTACTGCATGCATCCTGCCCAGTGTTTATTCCTTCAGTAAAGGCAGGAAACAGAAGGGCTCTGCGCACAGCAGTCCCAGACCCTCATCAAAGACAAACCACTGACATGGGAACTTAACCAGAGAAAGGTTGCAGGCCCAGCGCTGGCTTTTGAGAGCCACATGCAGGCACATACCAAGTAGCATAGCAAGCCACCTTCTTCCTTCATCCTTGGTGGTGGGTGGGGGGCAGTGCAGCGGTGGGGTGGCTGAGGAACAAGGCTCCCTCAGTTTTCTAACAAATGACCTATTTCAGTGAAATAAGAAAGGGAGGGCAGTCATGCAGTCAGTCAGTCAGTTATATGCCAAGTTGTAGTGATGTTAGTATTTCATGCCAGTAATTCTGTCTAACAGAAAGTCATCCTGGCTCTTTCCCATTCCTTTTAGCAAGATTGCAGCTGTAAATCAGCAGCAGTGTCCTAAAGGCTGCTTCAGGTTGGCTGTCGGGAGCAGTCCAGGGGGAAGAATCTTCAGAATAATTTAGAATACGAGTCTAAAAGGGAAGGTCAATTTTGCTATTTAGAACCAGAGCACTATGCCAAAATGGACTTTGAAGGGCTGTTCTAAATGTCAGCCTTGGAATTTGAATGTAGAATATCTAAAAACACAATAATTCATATTTTGATTCCCATGAGACTTAGATCAGCTTTGCAGCTCTGACTTCTGACCATCCTCTAAGCTGGGGAGACCACTTTAATAATAATCTACTTTGCATTGGTAAAATACCTCTTTACTCATAAGAGCAGTTTTATTTGTTGCTTCAAGGGGAAAATGGGGAGGGTGTCATTCTGACCTGAAGGGCACTGGGGACAGAAGCTGGATTTGCAGGTAAAGTTCGGGTCCTAGTTTTAGTTTCTTTTTTCTTTTTCTTTTTTACTAACTTTGCCCTATTTCGTCCATCTTCCAGCCCCTGACAACTATTCTCTGTTCCTATGAGTTTGACTTTTTTTTTTTTTAAGATTCCACACGCAAGTGATGTCATTCAGTATTGTTTTTCCTTTGTCTGGCTTTTTTCACTTAGCATAATACCCTCAAGTTCCATCCATGTTGTTGCCAATGAACCTGGAAAGGAAGGAGGACCAGCCCAGAAACTGGTATCTACCAGACAACACCTATCAGAGCTGCACGCGAGAGAAGGAAATCCTATTTTTTCTTTCTCATGGATAAATAATATATACCACGTCTTCTTTACCACTCAGTCTTTGGCAAAGACATAGGTTGTTTCCATATTTTGAATATGGAATAATGCTGCAATGAACATAGGGGCGCATATATCTCTTTGATATCCTGTTTTCATTTCCTTTGGATAAATCCCTAGAAGTGGGATTGCTGGATCATGTAGTAGTTTGATTTTTTAGTTATTTTGGTCCTACCTCTTAAAGACAGTGTGACTTTATGTAAGTACCTTGACCTCTTTGAGCCTTTCCTTCTTTATCTCTAAAATTAAGAGACAGAGGTATTCAGAGGAATAAATGAGAAAGAATTCTGTGAAGTATGAAGAAGGTCGAGTTAGAAACCATGGTGCAGGGAGATGAATGGCCAAAGTCACTAAACCAGCAGCTGCGGAATCAGGGCTAGAACCTATGTTTCATGACTCAGCACTTTGCCCAGCACAGCTGGCTTGTTAACTAAAAGCGTGCCTGTTTTCCTCTGGGGTCAGCCCCTCGGAGCTAAGGGTCGCTTTGATTTGAGACACAAATTAAGTAGAGCATGAAAGGTTGGATCTGACTGCTTCCCAAGGCTCTAATTTGTGTACACTGCAACAAACCCTTGCCAGAGTAACCTAACCCCCAGCCAGTCACAGCCACAGGAAGGACTCAGTTGGCATTCTTTGGTGAAAAGGATCTAGTGCAGGAATCTAGTATGGCCCATGGTTGGGAAGCATGAGTGAGAAGGGCAGAAGAGGCTTTGAGGATAGTCCATGGAGATGGCAGCAATCCATAGATGGGGACTTCACTGCAATCCTTGCCTGAAGCTCTCTGCTCTGGCCCTGGCCCTGTATCCTTCTTCCTTCTTCAGGAAGGAAGTAGACTTCCTTCTTCCCCAAGTGCCTAAGAACTTCCCCTCTGTAGGGTCACTGTTGAATTACACCAGGGGCCCCTTGCCCCCGAGCCATGATTTCTGCTGCACAGTATTTCTAATGATCTCCCACATTATGTGGACTTGAGGAGGAAGAGCAGAGACCCCTGGGGATAAAAACCAACCCTCCTCCCATAAAAGCATAATTTTTGGATAGTCTCACACAAGGCTTCTTCTATCAGAAGCCATTGGGAAAGAAAAAAACACTTCAAGTAATAGTTAACTCTGATCACACTGTTTGCTTTAATTATTAACGTTTGGCAGCCAATGCAGAAACAGTACTTCATGCAGATACTTGAGAAAGAAAAAGGAACACCTCATACTCAAACCTTCATAAGATGTCTGAGCCATCACTTTGGATGGGCACATGCAGTCCTCACACATACCAGCAAACACTCCAAAGTGTGATGTCTGGCTCATTCATTCTGCAAATATGTATTGAACTCCCACAGTTCTAGGCACAGGGAATATAGCAGTGAACAGACAAGAATCCTGCTCCTATGGAGGTTAGATTCTAGTGGGAGGTAGAAGAGGCAAACATTTAACAATAAGCATAATAAATAAGGAAATTATATGATAGGTTAGGAGGTCAGAAAGGAAAATAGTAGGGGAAGAGGAATGGGAAGTGCTAGGGGTAGGGAGGTCTCATTTTACATGGAGTAGTCAATGTCAGCCTTATTAGGAAGTGACATTTCAGCAAAGCCCTGAAGGAAAGGAGGAAGAGAACCAAGTGGATACCGGGGAAGTCGTGTTATAGACAGAACAGCCAATGCAAAGCTCCTGCGGTGGGAGCGTGTATAGAATGTTGGTGGAACACCTGGGAAGGTCTGCCTGGAGTGGAGTGGAGAGGAGGAAAGTAGAGGAAATGAGGTCACAGAGGAAACAGTGCCCTGATGGGCTGGTATATAAACTTGGCTTTCCTTTAGAGAGATGGGGCCATTAGAGCAGATGAGGGACATGATCTGATTTAAGTTTTAACAGGATCACACTCTGGCTTCTGTGTGGTGGTTTCATTATATGCTCAGATAAGGCCATATGAATAGGCCATTTGCCCACTTCCATTTATTTCCTCCAAGACATTCAGAGTTGGCGGGCTTCCAGGCTCACACACCAGCGACCCCAACGGAACAGAATCTTCTGTGGCCTCCATCATGCCTCCCTTCCCCCCAAGGGTGCTCATCTTCTGTCCCAGCATCACATGGAGATGGACAGAGAAAAGGAAGAATCTCTTCTTTCCCTCCATTTGCAGACTTCCCAGTAGGTCCGACTCCACCTAGCAAGATCCATTAGAGCTAATTAACAGCCCTCCTTTCAGTAGATGTCTCTTCAAAATGATTAATTCTGGGGCAGACAGAAAGCTCGTTCCATGATGGTTCTTTTTAAAAAATTATTATTATTCAGGCTTCTCATACCAGCATGAACTGCGGGTGAATTTCTGAAGTCATGTTACTTAGCTGTCACAACTAGTAATAGAAAAATTCAATTTACAAGGAACTCAGAGAGGCAGGAAAGGTATGCTCTTCGGTTTAGAACAAAGGAGATCAATCCTGACACAATGGCAGCATGACATTCGTGGACTTTGAAGATTCCAGACTTCCTCTTCATTAATTAGAGAGAATCAAGAGTTCTGGTGGTTAATTATTTGCAGAAATTGTGCTCTGCAAAAGCAGATGCCAGCTCACTCCAGCCGCCTCCAGCTGCAGCTCTGCATGATAATTAAACTGCGTGTCAGTCCTAAGCTTGATGTGGGTTGGCAAATAAACAGTCGAATGGCCACTGCCATCCACCACCCCTTGGCTTTAGGTGGGGTCATGAGACCTCCTCCCACAGGGACCCCAGGAGGCCAACACTGTTCTGAGTGGATTACCCTGGATAGGCAAGGCTTTAAAAATCTACATGGAGAAACGTAAGGTCAAAGTCCCCTGCAATCTACCCTTACAAAGTGTAAGTTTGGTGGGGTTGAGAGTGTTACATCCAGGTACAAGTGCTACTCTTGTGCTGTTGCTACTGCCGTTGTTGTTAAGGGTTCAGTGATCAATTCTCTTTAAACACTTTATTTTTAATATTTTTAAATTACAAAGTAATACCTCTCCTTCGTATCAATGTTAAGCGATGTAGAAGCATATAAAGTGAAGAATGGGGGCCCCCACGGGCCGCAGTCCAACCTCACCCTCCTGAGAGCACCGCTGTGAGGTCTGAGGTCTGAGGTCCTTCCCTCCGGACTCACCCCAGGCTTCAGGTTGTAGTCTTCAAATTCTTTTCTCACCAGCCAAATCCCGATGCCCTAACGTGATAGTTTAGCACCCCTGCTGCTTTTTCTGTACCGGTGAGATCCTCTACTGCCCTCTGCGTCTCTGCTTGCACAAGCCTCCGAGGCAGGTTTAACATCAGCAACCCTGGTTTGGGAGTCTTGCCATTACATCGAGTTTAATGACAGGGCTGGCAGGAGAGTGCAGGGTGACATTGATACTTAATTGTACAATCTTAGCGTTTGCGTGCAGGAGACAAGAGCTAAATCCGACAAACCCATCGTGGTCCTAGCAATGCATCTGCAACTAACCACATTAAACCCAGTCTTTAATTTGACAACAGATAATGTTGGAATATAGAAGAACATGCACATTACACAAGCCACCAGCACAGTTGAAGTGAGCAGATGCCAGCGGTCTGTTCACATCTACTGGGAAAAGGGAAACAAGACACAGTGCTGTCCTCCAGAAATATAAACGCTGCCCAAGGTGGCCCAGGGCCTCAGTTACCACAGGTCAGGCGGCAGAGCCGCGTCTCTGGCCTGCCCTCCCAGGCATCCATTTCTCCGGGGATTACCCAGATGACTTCAGATCTAAAGCTGAGCGAGGCTGGGGCATCTGATCGGCATTCAGGAAAAGCTGCGGGCAGTGGAACAAGAGTGGCTGCCTGGCCCCGCTTTCCCCCAAAGACCCACATTGCCTTCGCTGTGTAGACATTTGCTGGCATTAAGACACTTTGGCCATTTCACAATCCATTTATTTAAGGTATTTGAAACTCTCTGTACCGAGCAGCTCAGGTTATAATAATAGCCTGGCTGACATCAGACCCTGTCTCCAGTTACCAAGGTCATTCTTCCCACTTAAATCACCCAACTCTAAACAGCAGTAAGTGAGTTTGGTCCACATCTTGATACTAGCATTTTTACACCCGTTTGTAATTACCTGTCTACGTGACTCTCTCCCCACTGGAGTTATTTTTAATTCTTCTTGAGGGTGGTATCTCAGTACTGCCAGCACTGGCTGGACTGGGTTACAGGTTTTAGGCTAACTCCATTTTACTGGGCTTGTGTGATGTAGTATTTGTTTGTTTGGTGGCAATCTTTTTTTGTGGTGGTTGTTTGTTTCTGTTCAGATAATCTGATACAGGCTATGATGGTTAGTTTTACATGCCAACTATAGTACCCATTTATTTATTCAAACACTGAGTATTTCTGTGAAGGTATTTTATAGGCATGGGGGTTATCCAATCAGTTGCAGGCCTTAAAGATAAAAACAGGTTTTCCGGAGGAGAAAAAATTCTGACTTAAGACTGCAACATCAGCTCCTGCCTGCGTTTCAGCCTGCTGGCCAGCCTTACAGATTTGCCAGCCCCACAATTGTATGAGCCAATTCCTTAAAAAAAAAAAAAAGTTTTTTATATATATATATTCTATTGGTTCTGCTTCTCTGGAGAACCCACAATGATACACTTAAATCTGTATAAAATACACTATTTATTCATTCATTTATTTTGTTGGTTCACGCAACAAATATTTTTTGAGTGCCTGCCTGGCACTGGGTTTGTGCCAAGTGCTACAAGTAATGCCAGGAGGAGGCAGTCTCCGTTCTCAAAGGCAGTTTAATTTAAGGCGGGTCCAGGGCAGTGAATCTGCAGGAACTAGACTCAGACGGTGAGTCACCTGCAGCTGCCGTGGCCTGGAGAAAGAATAGCCTGGACTGGCAGAGAGTCAAGAGGGAATACAACACATTTGCCCAGGCATCCAGGGCACCCAGGCTTCCTGGTGCCAAAAAGAAAAGACACAAAGCTTGCGGGAGGGTTTTTGGTTTTTTGGTTTTTTTCCACTAGAGGCAACCCTGAGGGTGAAAACACTTTCCTCCTGGCAGGCATGAATGCCTAAGAATTCCCCTTCCTGCTGTGATGGGATGACCTCATTGTGACCTCACTTCTTTCTCAAGAGCCCTGGGGATTTCTCCTCAGTCCAGAAGCTTCAGGGAAGGGCTTGCCTTGGGCTCTGTCACTGCACCTTAAATACTTTTGTCCAGAAGATGGGCTGATGGAAGAGCAGGAAGAGCCTTTGCTCTTTGCAGAGTTTCCAAAAGTGGCACCTTTTAAATTCAGTTGTAAAGGAATATGGTATCCTGATGTTTGTAAGTCTCTATTGAAAAGATATGAGTATACAAATCTATTGTCTCTGCCTACAACCAGTTCCTGGGAGGGGACTTTTCCCTTGGCTCTTCCCCAGGCTTCTGGAAAGAGTTGTAGCAAAGGGGTGGCCGTATGTAGGGACACGTGGTTGGGAGAATGTTAATGGGTCCCACACCATTTTTGAGCACCAGCACTGATGGAAAGGCAATGCCAAGCTGAATCCCTTGTTAACGGGGTGGTCTGAGATGTCGAACATAATTTCCGATTCAAGTTACTAAGAACGTTGAGTGATGTACACAAAGGGCTTGATGCACAGTGGGAGCAAATAGAGTACCAGTTTCCTGTTTTAAGAAAAGTTTCACATAAACCTGAGTTATAGGCAGGCCCATGAGGCATGCTGCATGGGGGGTTGGTGAGGGTGTGCTAAAAGTGGGCTCCTGGGAGAGACCCCCAGGCTTGGAGCACTTATCTGGCATTTAATAGCTGTGTGAATTCAGTGGGTTTCTTAACCTGTGTCTTCTTATCCCACCTGTAAATGGGACTGATGGTAATAGCGCTTTCTTTTGTGAAGATAAAGTGAATTCTAGAGCAGTGCCCGGTATGCAAGGAACATATACATATGTCAACTGTTATTATACAGTGTTATGTATGATCATTTTTTATTATGATCCTTATCTCACTTCTGCAGAGGCAAGAGTTACAATGTCATCCTCAGTTCATTCCTCAGTTTATTTTACAAATATTCTTGCACACCTATGTCATCTGGGATAGCATTGTACAATTCCGCTATGACGAATTATAATTTTTCAGGGTAATAGGTGCTTTGTGGGAAAAAAAAGTTGTTCAGTAGTCAAAGAAAATATGTGATCTTTGGCTTAATGGTGCTAAACACGTATTACCATAGGGCTCCGCAGAACATTTAACATGCTGAGCACATTCTAGGCAGAAGCCTTTTCCCCCACAGACCCCCTCCCTCCCAGAAGTGGTGTCACCAGGGCACCCTTTGGGAAGTGCTAGCCTAGGATCAGGTGAAAAATAATTTGGATACAAGCCAATGAGACTTTCTGGCTGGCCATGGAAGCATGTGAGCATTGAAGGCAGGGGTGTGGGAAAGGTGCTGCTGGGCATATCAGAGAGTAGAAGCTCTGGGAAAAGCCATGCTGGGAAGGTCTTGGCAGAATTTCCTTGGGAAGGACAAAAGTTACAATACTATGAAATAGCAAGACCAGAAGATACCTCAGACTATAACTTAGAGCAACTAAAAAAATAAAAGTAAGAAAGACAAGAAGGCGGTACTAACACCTTTAGTGTTACTCAGCTACTCAGTAGTTTTTTTTTCTTGTAGCTCTAAAATCAACCTTTTATTGAGCACATACTATATACCCCACTCACGATCCGAGATGCAGAACACCCTATGTGCCCAGGCATGCCAGTGTGCTCCCAAATGGAGGCAGGCAGAGAGGGAGAAGGGCTCTATGGAAATAGCAGAGCATAAAGAGCTTCAGGAACCAGGGCGGAAAACCTGCTTCAGTAGGGGTGGGTGCATGGCTGAGGAAAAGCTTAGAAAGGGGTGTTTGTTGAGCCTGTCATGAAAATAGCATCTATGTCAGGTGGAGATTAAAGGAAAGGCCTTCCTGCATAAGGCTAAAAGTGGGCAAAAGAGAAACAATACTTGCTGCAGATGGGGTGGGTGAACAGTGACTTTGGTTGAGGTGCATGGGTTTGAACTGGAGGCTATTGTCCTGACAAGACTTGGAGAGCTCTGAAGGTCATGCTTATCTGCTCCATTTATTCACTTATTCAACCTATGTATAGTGAGCACCTGCTATGCACCAGACATTATACTAAATGTCTGGGGATAGAACAGTGAGAACACAAAGCTCCTGTTTCCATAGAGCTTATAATCCTGTGTGGCGAGAAACAATAAACAAATAAACAACCATATAACACAAAGCCAGGCAATAATAGGTGCTATAAAGCAAAATAAAGTGGGGTTGGAAAATAGAGAGTAAATGGGAGCTGTTTGAGATTGGGTGGTCAGGGGTGGCTAAAAGGAGATAACACTTGGCAGGACTTTGACTGAATTCCTGAATGAAGTGAAGGGGTCAGCCAAGAAATCATGCAGGAGAATTATGTTCCTAGCAGAAGGAAGAGTCAGCAGAAAAGCCTGAGCAGGCAGTGAACTTGGAGGGTCCTGGAGCAAGTCCCAGGAGTGGCTGCAGTGGGCTGTGTGAGGGGGACAGAGAGGGAAGGAAGTCAGAGAGGCCCCAACCCAAGGGCCCAACTGTGCCATACCCAATGGGCCGCTGTGAGAACTTCGCATTTTATATGAGATGTGGCGTGGGCTTGGGCTTTCTTTCACAGACAAGGGGGTGTTGAAGATTTTGGAGCAACAGAGTGACCGAGCAATACGATGTGAGCTGTTTTTTAGGTTAGTGGCTTTGCAATCGGGGAAGCACAAAGAAGTCTTACGCAGAGGCATTACACTTAATTCCAACAAACGAGGGATGCTCTGCCTGAAGTGGGATGGGAGTCCAGGGCCCCAACCACTGCCTCATTCTCTTGCCTTCCTCAGGGACGCGTGGGACCCTCAGAACTCTTGGTATTTGGGGGCTGTTTGGGCCGGGGGTGTAGGAGGGCTACGAGCTACAGATACTGGAGTCGGGACAAGAGCTCAATCAAAGCTCTCCAGTAACCCAGAGGAGAAATACTGGGGCATTTGGCTAGGATTAGGAGAGTGGACAAGAAGCAGAACTGATTAAGTAAATCTGGTCTGTTCTGCTTACCCTTCTGGGCTAGTGTATGCCTATGTTGTGCACAACCAGTAAGAAATAAGAGTACGCCATGGAATGAGCCAAAGAGATGACCCTCTTTGAGATTTGGGGGACAGAGTGGTTTCTGATGGGTGGTTATGGTGAAGATGAGGAAAGCTAAAGGGTAACTTCAACTTGATGTGAGAATAGTATCAGATGGTTGGAGCAGACTTTCTTCCCTGTCTCTGCACAGGGCCCATGTGACATACTACCCCTTGGGCTTTATAACCACCGTCTTGTCCTCACTCTGCCAGCCTCTTTGGCCTCCTCCATTTTCCTGGACTACATCAGAAATGCTTCTGCCTCAGGCTCTTTGCACCTGTTGCTCCTTCTGCCATGTGGCTGATTCTTCACTGCCTTCAGGTCTTCATATGCTACTCCTTGACAATCCCTAGCTCCCTACCCTGCTGTTTTCTTTTCTCCTTAGCAATTTTTGCTATCTGATGTACTATATATTATACTTTAAACGTAGTTTATTGTCTCTCTTCTCCACTTTAGGACATAAGCTCTTTGAAAGCAGGGACTTCTGCCTGTTTCATACCTCCAAGGCCAGCAACGGTGCTTGGCATAATTGAGATTTATGGAATGAAGCAAGGATTTTCCCTTGCATAAGCAACTGTCACAGGGTCTAGTACATGTTAAATAATTTATTATGGAGGATTTGTTACATTTATTTTTAAAGCAGAAAAACACACTTACTGTAGGCCATGTAGTGATGTGAAAATAAGTATTCTATTCCTTGACTTGTTAAAAATACAAAAACATAAGCTAAACAAGGGATATTTTAGTACATATGCAAATGTGAGACTTCTTTTGACAAATGTAGGCACTGGGGTGCCATGTTAAGTGAATTTGATAAAACACTGAATTGCATTGTCTTGCATGTTCTTGAAACAATTCTAAAATGCTCAACCTACCTCTGCAACTCACTCCCGCAGCGTCACTGCACTTAGAGACAGCTCCCAGCTGACAGACCAGTTGCAGTCCTAAGACTCATTTTTAATTCACCTGATAGAACTTGGAACACATTGTCTTACAGAGTTCTTATGATAAATGGGTGAAAGTTTCTTAGGCGGCGCCACAAAGGTATATTTAAGAGTACTGAAGTTGACATATCATAAATTCAAGAAGAAAACCTGTAGAAAAGAATGCTGTTGGATTACTAATTGAGTTAGAAAATGCACTGTTAAGGACCTTGGATGACCATGCTTGAGAAAAGCATTTAAACATGTTGAAAGGATCTTTGGATTTCTCAGGGGAAATTGGAAACCTGAATTTTAGTTTTAGTGACCTCACATCTGGTGACCTATCCTAGGACAGTGCCCTTGTCCCCCAGTCCTTCCCTCTCTTGACTTTTCTTTGGTCTTTTTTATATTTTTTGCCATTTTCTCTTTCCTTTTGCCACTTGTATACTTCTTCATCTACTCCTGCCTTCTCTCTTTAACAGTAGATGCCTTTCCGATTTTTTATTAAGATTTTATTTTTTTTTAGAGAGAGGGGAAGGGAGGGAGAAAGAGAGGGAGAGAAACAACAATGTGTGGTTGCCTCTCACATGCTCCCCACTGGGGACCTGGACTACAACCCAGGCATATGCCCCGACTGGGAATCGAACCAGGTCCCTTTGATTCCGAGCCCTCACTCAATCCACTGAGCTACACCAGCCAGGGCCTTTCCGATTTCTTGAACACTATGGACTTTGCAAAACTTTCTCCTTTTTTTTTTTTTTTTTTTTGCTTAAACTAGAAAAGGGTGCATGGAAAGAGGGCCTGTCAAGACCACCTGTTTGGCCATTTCTGTTTTGGGGATGTGGTATCTTGTCTGGATTTCTATAGACTGAGGGGAAAATTTCCATGTCATTCAAAGATATCAGGAATTGTGACAAATTCAACACTCTTGTTTGTTGGAGGGGGAGCACTGGTTCTTTGATTTTTAAAAAATTAATGTCGTAAGTAATCTTTATAATTCAGAAGATGAGATCAAAACGAGTTAAAAGGTTTATATCTATTTTTATTTTGCTCACAGAATACCTAAGGCAATGTAATAATGTACTGTGTTTAATGGGGTTCAACACTTCCCAGGAAGGAAAGCTAAAGATGGCTTCAGTCCTCCGCTGCAGATCTAGTGGAAAGAAACCTAAGTGGGACCGGGAGACACCTGGCCTTGTCATTATCTAGGCGAATCACTGAGTCAGTCCCCCGGGACCCCGTTTCCTCATTTTGAAAATACGGACAGTAAATCTGTTCTTCCATCTCATTAGACTATTGACAGAATAAATACACAATAGAAATGAAATTGTTCTTAAAACTTAAAAGTCGCAGAAGCTGTGTTATTATCAATTATCAAAATGTTAACTCCGGCAATCTCTGCACTCTTATCATAACTTCGATAATTTGGAAAAGTTCTGTCCTCTTACCTCACCCAGGAAAGTCCCAGGTTTTAAGTAAGAAGGGTTGAGATTGCTTAGAATCTCGTATTTGTTTTGGAACTATAGTCAGTAAAATAAACAGGAAGTTTAGTCTTAGGTGCTGTAAAATGTATTTGCGAAGGGAGAGCAAAACAAACAAACAAAAAAAAAACCAACCCACAACTGTTGTGTGGAGTGAATACTAAATTTTATACCCATATTTTTTTCCTGACTAGGTTTGGGGCTACTCTCACTTTAGAAGTGGCAAGAGGGTGCAAGGATTTAAAGTATGTCCCAGATGGAAATCTTCCCACATCAACTGCAGAATAAGGAGTTTTCTCGCCCTGGGGCCTGACTCAGGTGTCTAGAATGTATATTTGCTCATACATAACAGGAGTATTCAGCATTATGATTATTTTTCTCCACCTGGGTTGTTCGGGGATTTCGGTTCACTCTGGGTAAATGATTAGTGTGTGTCCTTGTAAAACAAGTGCTATGACATGTGAGAGAGACTCATAAAGGACAACAACGATTTCTCCCACTGCCCACCCCACCGCCCCCAGCCAGCCAGGGGCCAGTACGGGCACAGCATCTTTTGCTGTAAGACTCACTTACATGCCTGGTAGAGTGTTGCTGTTCAAGACCTTTTCTCAAAGGCAAACTTTGGGGCAGACAAAATACACTGTTTTTGTTTTAAAGGATCAGTGGACAGAGAACCAGGAACTTCTCCCTCTTGTCCTGAGTTAGTGACGGTATGACTGTGGGTGAGGTACTTACCCTCTCTGGACCTCAGTATTCCATCTGTAAAGGAGGCTCTACAGCTCTTCCAATGTCAAGAGATGAAGCCAGTGTTGTATGCTCTACCTGTCCAGTTTACCACGCACCAGGTAAATAAGGAGATTAAAAACTGAGGCCAGCTGAACCAAATAGAGCCCTAATGTAGATTTTATAGGCCCTTTATAATGCTTGTCAAAAGTTTTTATTTCATTACAAATTTTCAGAAATTGGGAAATATCACATAAGAATCTAGATTTCTGGCTGCTCTTGAAAAATCAAAAGGCCTGGCTACACAGGGCCCAATACGGCAACCATTAGCCAGAGCTGGGTGGTAGGAGTTCGCTTTGGAACAGGCACATGTTCTTTGATTTGGCACAGTCCCCACCACTCTCTATTGCCACCAACACCTGGTCTACTTTATGGTTCCTGTCTAATCCCTGCTAAGAATTTGAAACTGTGATTCTTGCCCTAATATCTCTCCCTACCCCAGATGTATGGACCTCCACTTTCAATACCTTTTCTAAAAGTTGATTTTTGCAGAGAGAGATCATTAACGCCCTCATGTGGAGTAGATGAGCAGGTCACAGCTCACCAGACAGGAGGACTGGAGAGTCTTGGTAAGGAGGTAGGAGGGCTGAGAGGAAGGGCAAAGGACCTGGTAGTGCTGCTCCGTACAATAGAAATGCCACGCAAGCCACAAATGTGAGCCATATAGTCAACTGAAAATTTTCTAGTAGCCACATTAGAAGGAATTAATGAGAACTCAGTGAAATATTTAACTGAACATATGCAAAATATTTTCATTGCATCATGTAGTCAATTTAGAATTTCTACTGAGCTATTTTATATATTTCTTTTTACTCAGTATCTGAAATCCAGCATGTATTTTATACTTGTAGCACTTTTCTGTTCACACATCATATTTCACGGGCTCAATTGCCACATGTAGTGGCTGCCCTGGAGGGATAGCACAGAGGTGGAGAATCACCGTTCCGGTGTTACCTACAGCGCTTTCTAGCTACCCGATGAGATTCAGAAAGGAGCCACGTTTCCTGGGGCCTCACTAGGCACTATGCGAACGATGAACGCAATTTGTTTTCTTTCAGTTTGTGTGGCTCACTGACAAGGGCAGCTAGAGCAGAGGGTAATACCATGAAGTGGCACTTCACCCGGCGTCTCAGCTGTGTCTGTGACTGTCGCCTGTCCCTAGACTTCGCATTTTTTAGTCTCTAAAGTTTTCTCATCTCTAATACTGGTAATAATTGCATTTACCTTAAAAGGTTAGTGTAAGATTTATAAAAATGCTCCACAAACTGTAATGAAATTATAATTTTAAGAAAAGGAACTGTACTTTATTGAAGGTTAGCCTCTGGGCTAGGCACTTTGCACATGCTGTCCTAATCTCTATCATACCTCCATCAAATAGTATTATTATGACGATTTTAAAAGGAAGAAACTGAGCCTTATAGAAATTAAGTATCTGTGAAAAGTTACACAGGTAGTAAGTGGCAAAGCTAACCATAGCTTTGAAAATATATTGCATTATATTCATGGCATTATTCTAGTTAGGGAGAGCGAGCAAGTGAGAGAATGAATCTTATCTTTCATTTCTGAGACGCCTTAATGTTTTAAAGACGAAGAAATTAGGGCTTTATAATTATGTCTAGGATCACACACATGGCAAATTAATGGCCTGGGTAATTTTAGAATTGGACAATCTCTAGAGTTGTCATTCTGGTTTTAAGTCAATTGAATCCTCTGAGCCAAAGGAATTTTCTGATTATTAAGATTTTTTTTAATTCCAAAAATGAAGAGCTAATCCCTTTGAGGTCAGGTCTCATCAATGGAGGAAATGAATGCATAGGACTGGTAGGGGAAGTGGTTACCATTTGGTGAGTCTGCCCCTCCTTTTCTCAAATCACTTCAATAAATATTAGTCCAGCCCAATTCTTCCTATTTCTTGGGAAATGAGTCCTTTAAAGAGACGATTTATCATCAACTTGTTTAGCTCCAGCCTGACTTTTACAAATGCAGATAAGAAAGATTATTTGTGACTAAGTTCCTCCACAATAGCACGTAGACTCAGGGTGAGCTAAGGCATTATGGCCTCCAAAAGGGTATTGTTTCCATCACACATGATTTATGTCAGTCTACACTTTTGTCAATGTGTCCCCACCAAACCTTTTGACCAGGAGGGCCCTCCTCTCAGCATGCACACCCTCACCCATCCCAGAGTCGTACCTTTGCCCGTGTTGTTCCCACTGCTGGGAGTGCCTCACCCCTCCGTGGCTCCCAAATCCTACTTGCCCTGTGGGGATCATCAGCTGGAGTCAGGAGCCTGATGATTTCAGCTGCATTGTTTCTACATCTTGTTGTCTGATCACATATTGTCTGCACCTCCCATTTTAGCTCAGCGCACAGGCCACCTTGTTTTGTCGCTCAGCCAGTTCACGTGTGCGTTTCACCCAACGGGATACAGGTCCCTTGAAGACAGGCCCTGGTACCTGCAGCGTTCTCTACTTCGGCAGCACTTCAACTATGTCACTTACTAGCTACTTGTATAATGGAGCTGGGTTTATAATAATTATGTAATATCTGCTGAGTTAAATAACTTTAGATTTGAAAAGCACATAGTGTCGTTCTCCTGGAGGTAACCAAGCTCTGCCATGATTTCCAGGTTCTTAATTATCTCCTTCCCTTTCCCGTCACGTCTCCATAGGCCCTAACTGCGAGTTACTGAGTCGTGCTGTATTTTCATTTTTACATCTGGTTAAGAGGACTTTCATAATGCTGCTCCCAATTTACAATATGTATTATTAATATCCTCAAGCAAAAGACTGAATTATCTTGCAAAGTATATGATCAGAGTAACGTTGAAAGCAATAAAATTAGTATGGCTATAGAGAAACTTTGTTCCAGGTGATATTAAAAAACTAATTGAAAACTATGAGTCAACCGTCTGCATTTTTCCTGGTTCAACAAAGCAGTACAAAATGTACTATAGGCATGGATAAACTTTTTATGCCCTTCCAGGTAATGAGTAACTTCAGGTGACTAAGACAGAATTAGAAGAATACCTCAGACCTTGGGAAAGATGTTCCCATAACTAACTAATTCTGGATACTCCCAGTTCTGGGAAAGGCTTGAGTGACATTGGTATTTTTAATTGTCAGTAAGAATCTGTAAGGGGCAGTTATTGTCTTTAATTGAAAAAATGAGTACAGTGATAAAATTCAGAGATCTGTAAATTCAGAGTTCTCAGAGAGTCCTTACTTCACACATTTACTCTTTATGTGAGATTTTTTGTATTTCCATCAAGATGTGTTTGTGAGGTCAGCAAACACCAGGGCACAATGGATGTTGGCAGCATAGAATGTTCCTTTGGGGTCTGGGATTTCAGGTCCTTGGCAAATAAACTGGGCGGGCAGTCTTCCTGAGAATAGGCACTTGGGTTTACCTTTAAGTAAAACAAATTAAATTCCAGCGTGAAGACTGTTATCAGAAATTGCCAAGACCAGCCCTGCTCCTGAACTCTCCCTCCCACTGCTGTGGATATTTCACTGGGTAAACAGAACTGCTGGCCACTTTAATGCACTCTATGTGTGTTGGGTTATTTTAAAGTTATTTGACTTTCTAGCCCATGCAATTTGCTATGGCTTGTTTTCAAACCTGCTTTTAAAAAAAGAATCTGGAACCAGTCGATTTCTCTAGCAGGTTTTCTCCATGTTTTTCCAGTGCCTGTATATGGTGGGGCGCGGAGGCGGGGGGCACTTGTTTGCCCTCCCCCCTTCTAGAATAAACCACCTTCCAGATATTTTGACAACCACCCTAGTTGAGCCACCCACATCCTGAGCTGGTGAGAGTCTCCTGGTTTCCTCTGTTATCAGTCTAGGAATCCTTCTGGAATCCATCTTTTCTCAGTTCTCGGCATCCAATCAATCAGCAAGTCCTCTCAGCTCTGCTTCCAGAGACCCCCAGCTTGTCTCTGCGTGTCTGCTTTCCAGGTCACCATAGTCGCCGGGTCACCAGTTCTGTCCCATCTGCCCTAACGTATTATCAGACTTCCGCCTGGGCTCCCTGCGACATCTCTTGCTCTGTGAGAGTCCGTTCCTTCCACAGCAGTCGAAGTTATCTTTGCAGAACATAAATCAGATTATGTGGCTCCCCTGTTTCAGACTCTAATTGCTTCCCATTCTGCTTAAAGCAAAAACAAATGTCTCTCCTGCCTTGCACAGCCTTCCGTCATCTGGGCCCTCTCTTGCCCACGGACTGAGCTCTTCTGGCACCACCCCCTTTCCTAGAAGACCTGCATTCTTTCCACCATTGGAGCTCGTGGTGCTCGCCCCAGCCCCTTGCCTTTGCTGTCCCTCTGTCAGGATCGTCTTTCCTTTGTTGTTCACAGGGGTTGTTCCCCCTTCATTCTAATCTCAACATGCAATCACCTGCTCGGGGTGCTCAGGGAGGACTTCCTTGGGGTCCCACTCAAAAGTAGACAGTTACCCTCAACTGCATCACCCTCAATGTGCAGAGCACTTGTCACATATGTTGTATGCTAGACGCGAGTAACTCAAATAACAGAGACTTCAAGGCTGAAAAGGTGGAATTTATTGGCCAAGTTTTACCTGCGCAGGGGCAAACTCCCAGACGTGTCAGGAGACACGGTGTCCAGAGGGCTGCAGATGGAGCCACACGGGCGGACTCCCAGAAGTGTCAGGAGACACCATGCCCAAAGGACTGCAGATGGAGTCGCACCGGGCGCTTACAGATTAGGGTTTTTATAGGGAAATTGGTGCGCGCGGGAAGAGCAAACAAGCATTTGAACAAAAGCAAAAGCTAGCGGTTAGCTATTGGCTACAAAGTTGGTACGCGCGGGAAGGGTAGAGGTATGCAACGGTTAAAAAATTTCAAAGCTAAACAGTCCATAATTAGCACATAGCAGGAATTCCACTCCTCCTCCAAGGGGAGGTAGGTACGCCCTATCTTCTCGGGGCAGAAGTGTCAGGGGGAGGGGCCGTTGCCCTAGTTAAGGCTCCTTGTTCTTGCTGGTCTGAGTCTGGTGGCCTGCTGTTGACCCTTATCAAACTTGCGGGTCTTAACAACATACTGATATTTTCTTATTCTATTTCATTAATTTGTTTAGCATTCATCTTTCCCCATTAGGATATCATTCTCTTTCTCCTATATCTACAGTGTCTAGAACAGAACCAGTCAAAGGGTAGGTGCTTAATAAATATATTTGAATAGATGACTAGATAATTATCAATAAATGCCGTGGTCAATAGACATTCAGTAATGTTTAACCTTCAGTAACAAGACTTGTTAATTGTCAGTAACAAGTTTACTGACATGACCGGTGTCGATTTAAGCATAAATCACATTATCTCACACGATCCTTGTGGGAAACGGGAAACATCAAGGAGAAGGAGTCCAAGGGCCTGGCTGCCGAGAAGCTCTAAGCTCCCCTTGTCTGATGCCAGAAGAAGGGCTGTGCATGGTAGAGGCTCGATGCTTTGCTTGTAGCAAGGCCAGCTGAGCCCAAGCAGGGGTCAGACACGAGACTAGGACCCGCCCGCAGTTTCCAAGAGTTTATGGTTGATTTGCATCATCTTGTTTCTCAACTGAAGTAGCTAGGAAGAGTTTAATGAATGGCGGGTGGAGACGTAGGAAAAAATGCAAGGAGGGACTTTGTTCAGGACCATAAATGGAGGCCCAGCAAGGCTTGAGCCCCTAGGGGAGTGAAATTAGAACCAGAAGCTGAGGAGCTATTTGCACAAGAGAATGTTAGATCCTCAGACACAGCTTTGGAACTGAGAATATAAAGACTGGCACACAGTGGATGAGCATGTTGTCCCTTCCTCTGCAAGGAATGTGGTGTGGCCGCAGCATGTAGAGGAATGTCAGGAAACACAGAGCTCTGTGACACTTTGCAGCTGGGGCATGGGTCAAGCGGCAGCTTTGTGACACCAGAAGACGGCGTTGAATGTGGCAGAGACTTGGGACCCATGCAGAGGTGTGCTCACGCAGGACACCGGCAGAGTGGCAGCTTCAAATGACCAACAAGCCGTGAATCTCTGAGAGTTGCAAATAGTTTCTGAGCATGCTTGATATATCCTATGGATTCACCCAAAATAAGTAGAGAGACTCTGAGAAAGGGGAGGCATGGAGGGCCAGAGTTACACAGATAGAGCAATCAGCTAGCAAAATTTGAGTGAAAGTGTGATCTAATTGGCCCCTGCAGGCTGGTGAGGCCTGGAGACATTTGGTTACATCCCTGCCAAGGAGGCTCAGTAAACAGGTTCAGACCTACTCAGTTGGGAGGCAATTAAGTACCAAGGCCAAGGGGGAGCCAAAGGCAACAATGGGCAGGACAATGGCCCTACTGTGGCACCCAACCCTCTGGCCCTGTGGTGGCATCCAGCCTCGTGGGCTTCTGGGGTGGTGTTCCAAGCCTGCTGGTGGCTCGGCTTCTGCACTTAATTAGGCATAATTAATGAACAGGAACCAATTGTAATCACCTCTGCCCTAGAGCCACATTCTGCCCAAGTTTACAAAGAATAGAAAAGAATCTCTTGCCCTGCAATGACACTGTAACCCCAACAGAGAGGAGCCCCAGATTATCAAAAGGTCTATGGCAAAAGGATCCCATTCAGACTGGGTCTGTGAAATTATCTAGTAAGTTAAACATAAGTATATGTAATTATCTTCCATATCACTAACAAAGAAATTGTTCTTGTTTATTGGAAGCAGAGACTGTAACTTATACACGCTTACATCCTTAAACCCTCGCTACGACTTTGCACATAGTAGGGACTTAGCATCTGTTGCAGGAAAGAATCAAACCCCAATGAGGGAAGAGTCCTCTCTGACTTGGGAGCCACTCTTCAGCAGTGAAACCCAGAAGTGTGGCCTGAAGAAGACACATTTCTTTGTTTTAATATATTTTATTGATTATGCTATTACAGTTGTCCCAGTTTTCCCCCCTTTGCCCTCCTCTACCTGGTAGCCCCATTCCCTCCAGCAATCCCCCACCTACTTCATGCCCATGGGTCGTGCATATAGGTTCTTTGGCTTCTCCACTTCCTATACTGTTCTTAACCTCCCCCTGTCTATTCTGTTACTACCAATTTGTACTTCTTAGTCCCTGCACCTTTTGCTCATTCTTCCCTCTTCCTCCTCCCAGCTGATAACCCTCCAAATGATCTCCATATCTATGCTTCAGTTCCGGTTCTGTTTGTTTGCTTAGTTTGCTATTTGAATTCAGTTATTGATAGTTGTAAATTTATTGTCATGTTAATGTTCATTGTTTTGATCTTCTTTTTCTTATATAAATCCCTTTTAACATTTCATATAATAAGGGCTTGGCGATGATGAACTCCTTTAACTTGACCTTATCTGGGAAGCACTTTATCTGCCCGTCAATTCTAAATGATAGCTTTGCTGGATAGAGTCATCTAGGCTGTAGGTCCTTGCTTTTCATCACTCTGAATACTTCTTGCCAGTCCCTTCTTGCCTGCAAAGTTTCTTTTGAGAAATCAGCTGACAGTCTTATGGGAACTCCTTTGTAGGTAACTTTCTGTTTCTCCCTTGCTGCTTTTAGGATTCTCTCTTTATCTTTAACCTTTGGCATTTTAAATATGATGTGTCTTGATGTGGTCCTCTTTGGGTCCATCTTTTTGGGGATTCCCTGTGCTTCTTGGACTTACATGTCTACTTCCTTCAGCAAATTAGGGAAGTTTTCTTTCATGATTTTTTCAAATAAGTTTTCAATTTCTTGCTTTTCCTCTTCTTCTGGCACCCCTATGATTCAGATGTTGGAATGTTAAAGATGTCCCAAAGCTTCCTAAGCCTCTCCTCATTTTTTTTTTTTAATTCTTTTTTCTTCCTGCTGTTCTGATTGAATGCTTTTTCCTTCCTTGTATTCCAAATAATTGATTTGATTCTTGGCTTCATCCCCTCCACTGTTTGTTCCCTGTAGCTTTTTCTTTATTCTACTTAATGCAAATTTCATTTTTGCCTGGGTCTTTTTTATGCAGTTAAAGTAACAGATGAGTTCCTAGAGCATCCTGATAACCAGTGTTCTGAACTGTACACCTGATAGGTTGCTTATCTCTGATTCATTTAGTTCTTTTTCCAGAGTTTTGATCTGTTCTTTCATTTGGGCCGTATTTCTTTGTCTCCTCATTTTCACAGCCTGTGCTTGCTTCTGTGTATTAGGTAGAACTGCTTTGACTCTCTGTCTTAATAGTGTGGCCTATTACAGAAAAGTTCACCTGTTAAGTTGTGTGGGGCAAAGCCCTAGGTAATCACTAGGGCAGGGAAGCCTGTGTCACCACTCTGTGGCTCTGTGTGAGAGAGGATTCACTAAGGGGACAATGCCACTGCCTGGCCTCTGGAGTTTTTCTCAGGAGGAAGCTGTCTTCTGGCACTTGTACTTCACTTTCTCCCTATATGCCACTACTGCCCTTCCAGCTGTTGCCCTGGTGTTGTATCCCAGAAGGTGGTGGGTCTGCATAAGTCTGAAGCCCGTTGCACGCCCTTTAAGAAGAGCTTTTTGAGAATCCCACAGTTTCTTCTGCCACCCCACCTCCCGCTGATTTTTATAGCCAGAAGTTATGAGGACTTATCTTGCTGGTGCTGGAACCCTGGGATGGGTGATCTGGACAAGGGATGGGATACCTTGCAATTTTTATCTACTACATGTGAATGGGGGACCACCCATTCCCATCTCTGCTCCTCTCTGGCATCTCTCCACATCTCTGCCCCTCTACCTGTCTGGATGAATGTGGCTTCTTCAAGTCTTTGGTTGTTGGACTTCTACATAGCTTGATTTACTGACCATTCTGGGTGATATTTGTTTTGTAATCTAGTTGTATTTTTTGCTATAGTTGTGCACGGAGGCATGGTGAGTTTACCGATGTCTCCATCTTGACTAGAAGCAGAAGGCACATTTGTAATATCATGGAGAGAATCATGCCCTTCTCTATTAATACTCCCAGGAAATATAAAACAATTCTCAATAGTTAAACAGAGCTGCATGCAAGGTTAAATGTTACTGCAACAATTCTACCTTTTGTAGCGGTCTAGCCACCAACCCCACCTGAGAAAAGACCCACACATTTGGTTTCATCCTGTTGTTTGGAAAGTTCTGTGTACTTATGGGCTGCAGGGTGTGGATGCCCATGTGTGTGCTATGTGAGCAAAAGGACAGAAATCGTCATAGTCTATGGCCACAGTCACCACAGGTGAGCACTACAAATGCCACTGCTGAGCAACTAGAATAAAAACTCTTCAACAGGCAGGATGGAGACTTAAAGACTGACCCAGAAGCAATGGACTATTACCATCCTTGAATAGCCCAGGAACCTCTGAATGGCCATGAAAGAAAGCCCTGGGGCAGCGTGGATGTTGTGACTAGAGGGTGAGAATGTCCTCAGGGTGGCAGAGGTCTGCTGAGGCACACTGGGAGCTCGAAGTCCCACCTCATTTATCCCGACTCAGATGAGCCTCTCTGGGGCCACTCAGCAGACCCGCGGGTCCCATTGGTCCCAGGTGCACGCCAGGCAGCCTCACCACCAGCTCCGGGAAGTCTGCCTGTCTCAGAGTTGACTTCACATGTGGATCTCCCAGAGGTTTTCAGGTGAGCTCAGGAGGCCATAGGACAGTGGCATGTGGGGCTCTTTGGTGTACTGTAATCATCGCTGTTGCGTCACTACAGCAGCTGTGACCAGGAGAGCAACATACCATCCATTTAGAGAAGCCACACTGCCCCAACACTCTGACTTCAAATTCATATGACACGTGGCAGCCATACATCCAGGTTTCCTAGAATACCTTCCTTCTCAGATATCTTGTTCCCTTGTCCCATGAAGTTGCCCTTGGTGTTTGCTTTGGGCTAGAAATATATCATTGCCTTAATGATAGCAAAACTGAGGTTCTTTCCATCCACTGTTGCCTCTGAAATGATGCTGACACATCTCTCCCCACTACCTTCAGAGCTGAAGGTGAGTCATCTCAGAAACAAGAACTTGCTGTCCAGACCCCAAGGGCTTGGGTTTAGGAATGAAAGGACCAAGTCAGACATAAGAGGAAAAACCAGAAGTCCTTAAGCACTCTCCCTGAGCTGAGCCATGTTAAGCTTTAAATAAATGTAATCCAGTTTTTCTTTTACCACTTTTCATTTTTTATTTATTACTACCCATTGAGTCAGAAGCAGAATAGTCAAAACATTTCCAGCAAAGCTGAATTTTCAGGGTATTTACAGTCAGCCAGGAAGCAGCAGGAAGTGGGATTTATAGATTTGTATTACCAGGAAGGCAGTCTCCCAAGCCTCAGCATTTGGACTTCTTTTTAATTAAATAAATGTGTAGGCTTTAATAGGACAAGATCTCTGGAACCCCGGAGTGTTGCCCAATAAATTCAGATAAGATCCTTAACCAAAGGCATTTGCATCCCCTAGAGAACACCAACAGGTGGGCATGTGGGAAGGATGATTGCAGAGTGAAATCCCTGGGAGGTCAGCAAGGACTTGGCAGCTTAGAGGATGCAGTCACATCTACTACTGGGAGGAAAAGGTTCCTGCAAAATAATGAGCTATTTCAGCAATGGTGAGGCTGTAGACATTAGTGCTAAAAAGCATGGTTTCTTCTGCTTGCATTCAAATCCCAGCTCCTGATCCACACTGGCTGATCTTAGATAGGTTTCTTGAATTCTCCAAGCAAAGTTTCCCTGCTTTTAGAACAGGGATATTAATAGTACTTCCATCAGAGGTCGCCATAAGCAAACCTCAAATGGCTGCTGGTTTAAGAGCCTATCTGCATCCATCAAAGCACAGCATTCCTCTGTTCCAAACCCTCTCATGACTTTCAGTCTCGATTAGAGGAAAACCCAAGTGCTCTCTAGGACCTTCAAGGTCCTGGTTCCCGGTCAGCTCTCTCATGTCCACCACTCTCCCTGTACCCATGGATCTGGCCCTACCCTGGTACCCAGAGCAGCCTGCCACACTGTGACCTCAAGGCCTTTGAACTTGTTCCCTCCTCCTGCAATGCCTTTTCCCCCCATGCCAAGCTTCTCCTTAGGGTCACTTGAGAGACAATATCACCTCCTTAGAGAGGACCACCCTGATAACACAGGATAAAATAGCCAATAACTCTTCCTCCAGCACTCCCTGAATATTTGGTGAATGGAAAACAGCAGGCTCTCAGCTTCCCCCCACGGGCCTCCCTGCTGTTGCCAGCTGGTTGTCTCCGAAGTCTGTGAGGTTTGCAACTGTGCCCACAAACACAGTTAGCATCAGTCTTCCAGGGTGCCCACCAGTCCGTGTTACAAAGCTGCAAGGAACCTCTCTGCCGCCACCCATCTTTGGGTGGGCAGGGTCCCCGCAGCAAGGGTGCAGGCTGCGTGCCCTCAAGGTCTGCAGTTCTCAGAGGCCAGAAGAGTCCCTTGTGCCATGCAGATAGGAAAAGAGCTCCTTTCCCAGGGTCTTGTCACTGGGCCCTGCAGCAATTCACTGACCATGCCTCGCCTCCCCAAGATTTATTGAGTTTTCATCTGCTTCAGCCATCTGCTCCTTTACCAGAGTTCAGAGTCCTCCAGCTTGATGAAGAGAGAAGAACATGCCAGTCCTTCTATCTTCCCTACCTTGTTCCCTCCTCCAGCAGCTTCTTCCTCAGTTCTCTCTCCGAAAGGAAAGAAAAGTCCTTGTGCACATGCAAACAGATATCAAGAGCAGGGGTGCACATGTGAGGAAGCAGGGTGGTCCGAGTGGACTAGAGCGCCCATGTGGTGCCTTTATGCAATTGGAAAAGAAGGTGCTCCTTCCTCAACACACTTTACTTCCATCTCCTAGAAAAATTGTCATAATTAATAGACAAATCTACAATCAACAATGAGACTTGTGTTTACACAAATGCCCTACTATGCAAGTTATCAGAATTAGGGTAGCACATTCATCCCAGTGCCTGGCACACCATAGGCAAACTTTGACTTGTTCAGTGAATACTGTCCATCAACATCAGAAGCAGAATGAACAGTCTGGCCTTTCCCACAGTTTCTAGTCATTTGCAGATGATCCATCTTCCCACCCTCTCCCTCAATCTACGAAATCGGAGCAAGGCCATTGCAAAGGACAAGAGGGTCCAACCTGGCTCCCCACCACTCCCAGTCACCTTCCACAAGCCAGTGGATCATCTCACCCAGGGCCAGTTGGGGTGAAAGGGAGGGGCATGAGGCAGAGGGCAAGCTGGGGTAGGCCTAGTGCTAAGACTGGCATTTTCTACTTAGGAGCCAGCAAGGAGGGTTTAGGCATGCTGTCTGGAAGCCAGAGAGGGAGCAGTTGGCTCCCAGCTCACCTCCTCTCTCATTCCACCAGGCCTCACCCATAGCAGAAGCCACTTCAGACCTGCGGGAGACTCCCAGGGTTGGATACGGGTGGCTGAGAGGATGAACTGTTTGCACTGTTCTGTTTGTTTTGTTTAAAGAAGGGCAGTCCGGCGATGGTGCTAAGCAAAACTACATTACCTGGGAAGACTTTATTAATGGAGAACCAAGATTTAAAACCTCTGCTTCTTTCTCAAACAAACAGGCCAAACACTGGGCCCTCTGGGCAAATCCCACTGCCTGCTCACTCCAGCCATGCTTGTTCCTGCCCCAGGCCACCCGGCTGTCCCCAATCCTGGAGCTCCGTTTAGGAGAAGCTGAGTAGAGAGAACTTCCAGCCGAGGTCTGAAAGGGATTCCTGAAGTGACTCCTGAGATACCAAGGCCTGAACTCATGACGGCAGGTGCAGGCACCAGCAGCACCGGTTGAGCCATCTCTCTGGTCCCAGGCCTGGCCACACTGATGATGTCTCCACCACCACCCCTGGGCCTTCCACCTGCACCTGGAGAACGGAAAAAAAGCAGTGAGCCCAGTGACGACGCACGCCGAGATGCAAAGGAGAGAAGACCGTGAAAGTGAGTGAGATACTGAGACTCGAAGCAGAGATGGAACCAGTTATCACCAGGGCTCTGGAATAAAAAGGGGATTTGAATTCTGACTTGAATCCAATTATTATCAGCATAACGTTGGGCTAGTTACTTAATCTCTCTTAACAGGAAGCATGAGTTATCTTTTTTATGAAAAAGAAAGAATAATACTTACCTCCCTGTACCAGTCAGGGTCCCAGCAGAAGACAGAAATGACATCAGTTATTTCAACAGAAGGAATTAAATGAAAAGGGTTGTTAACATGGTACAAAGTTGTTAACTAGGCAACTGAAAGAGTAAAAAGATGCGTGTAAAGTGTCACTGAGGTAGCCACTGGGGAAGGTAGCTACCACCCTTGGGGCTGGGAGAAAAAAAAAGAGAAGGATCTGAAATTATTAACATTTAGAAACTGAAAGAGGGTTCGTGCCGGGCTAGGACTCAGACCCCTGAGGAGGGTATGCTGGGCTGGCGCTCAGGTCTCTGCGTGGGCATGATGAGGCTGGTTCTGTCGGTGCTGAAAAAACAGCAAACTGGATAGGACTCCACTGCTGGAATTCGTTCCACTACCAGGGCCAGGAGGTATTGCTGGGGAGGCACGGGGAACAGGAAGCAGACAAGAAGCAGCAGGTCCCTGTTCCTCCCCCAGCTTGCAGCCTCCCTCTGGCAGAGCCAAACGCGAACCATCTGGCAAAGCAGAAATGTGGTTTGCAGAGTCTCCGTTTCAGCATCACAAAATCTGGGGGTGGAGCTCAGAGACATTAACCTAACAAACAGCCCGTTCACGCTTAGGAATGAATGAAAACGTGTGTGCAAAATACTTAGCACGATTCCAGGCACACAGTGGAGTCTGAATAACTATTGTATTATTGTTATTGTTATTATTAGTAGTAGTATTTTATTATCATCATCATTGTCATCGTTATGATAGATAAGTGGGATTGGTGATTAGATGGAGTATAAGGCAGACTCTGTAATGGATTGACTGTGAGGCTGGAGATTAATTCCTGGATTCCTTTTTGGCAGTTTCACTGATTTCAGGTAAAATATAAAGGAGGAAAATGCTATCAAACAGGAGCAAGTTGGTAAATTAGTCACATGAATTGATCTCTAAAACATCTATCCTCCGTCATTCCCACGGCCCTCTGGTAGATCAGATCCCCTTCACCTCTGGCCTAGACTCATTCTCACACCTTCAGTCTGTCCAAGTCACTGCTACAAGTCCAATAGTCGTTCCTCCCGACTGCTGTCATCTTATTAGACTGCCATCACTTACAAGTTAAAAACCAAATTCCTGTGACTGACATTTAACACACTCAGTGATCTGGTTTGGGAGCTGTAGAAATGCTCCTTTCCATTGGATCTGGCACTGCCCTCCCCATACTAGGGTCAAATTAGAAAAATGGTGGGGGGAAGGGAGGTCAGGTTAAGCCTGACACCTAATGTCAGCTCTAATTCAGAATGTCAAGAGCAGTATTAATGATCCCCTTGCCTCTCACCTACCTCTAAATCTTTAATGAGGTCTTCATCACTGCTGAGGTAATGTCCTGATGCTCTGAGCGTAGGAGGTGCTGCTCTCCTATTCCTCATTAAATTAGCAAAAACTCCCTTCTCCCTCTTTGTTCTCTGTGATGGAGTCCTCGTTTAGAGTTATCTGCATCAGTCAGCTCAGGCTAAAATAAACTGTGGTAACGAGTATTGAATAACTCCAAATCCTGGCAGGTTACAATGACAATTTTTATTCCCATATATGTGAGTGTCGGCTCTGGGTCAAAGGCAGCTCTACTCCCCTCCCTTTTCACTCCAATATCTAAGTTTATAAAGCAGCTCCTCTGAGGAACATTACTAGTTTCATGACAGAGAGAAAAGAGAATACGGTGGGACCTCATAGTGGCTCTAGAAACTTCTGTTTGGAAATAGCATATATTATTTCCACCATATTTTACTGGCCAAAGAAAGTCACATGGTTTTTCTGAGTTCCATAGGATGAGATGGATATCTTATTTTGAGGTCAGTAGGATGAGATGTATGATATTCATTACATTAAGGGAATTGCAAGTCATATGACCAAGCTGGACATCGGTGGTCTTGAATGCATAAAATGAATATTTCAATCAATGAAACAATGTACCACACCATCCTAGCCAAGGATCTTACCATCTCACAGCTGGATTATTAAATCCCAGGGATGATGAATTATAATCTAATCTGTCCTCAAAGGACATATTCCCATAGATCCTTTTGTGTGTCCCTGCTTCTAGTGTCTCTATATTACATCAAGAGTGGAGTAGCTGCCACGATGTTATTTCCTAAATCCTTTTATCATCTTGTCACCCTCTGGCCCAGGACCTTCAGCAGCTCCCTGTTGCCAATCAGTTCAAACCTGAGTTCTGCAGCCAGATGTTCAATGCTTCCATCAACTGGTCCCTCCTTTCAAGTCCAGCTTAGTCCCAACTCCTCAGACCTAGCCAGGGCTCTGAGGCTTGTCTTCATAACTACTCCAAGATTTTGACTGATGTTAGTGTTTCTTTGTGTTTCTTCTTGGCCCCTCCCCTTCTCTTTTCCAAACAATTTATGTCATTCGTTTTCTTTGAGTTATCTCAAATCTCATCCTCAAAAAATGTCTTGAATAACTTTCCTCCACTCTCTACACTTTTCAAAATTCAAAATTACAGTTCTATGCTCTTGTTTTTACTTTCTTCTTCTAGAATTGTTGTGTACTGCTGTGGGAAAAGACCTTGGGGATTTTCTATTCCACACACACCACATCCTTTGAATTTAGACATGAGGAAATTGAGATCTAGGGAAAAAATGGGGAGAAAAGTCACTATGGAGAGGCTAAGTTAGTAGGAAAAGTAAGTCTTCTAGCTCCTTGTTACTATTCTTCCCCTGTATCATTTGATGCCTCTTTTGATTTATATCTGTTTCTCAATGTAGATGATAATCTGCTTTAGGGTGGAGATGCCTTATTGTATTATATTATAAGACCCTTGACATACATTATTTCTAATTTTAACAACCTTGTAAGGTAAGAATTTTTCTTATTTTACCAGTAAGAAGACTAAGGCTTATGTAAGTCAACTTAAAGACCTCAGACCAAATGATCAATACATGGCAAAGCCAAGGTTGATTGAGTGCTTACTGTTTGCATGAAATTGTGCTGTTTCTCACAAAAATTAAAATACAATTTACTTAAAAAATAAATGCCATAACTTCAATGTAGTTCATAATAAAGCCTTAATGAGTACTATTTTCAGGGCTATGGCAATCCATGTCAAGTGGAAGAGGTATTGTAGCCCAGGTACTGGGAAAGAGATCGAGCATGGCAATTAAGGATGCACAGGACCTGTGTCATCTAAGCAGACGTGCGGGGTGAGCGCAGGCATTCCCAGCAGGGACAAGGGGGTGAGCAAAGTCTGATAACAAGAGGTTACTGGGAAATGGGGGAAATCTCAATTGGCAAAAGCCATATTTTTATAGGAGAGCCATGCACGATACATTATAATGATAGACCGGGGCAATATTATGGAAAGCTTTGAATGTGGGGTTAAGGTATTTTGGGTTTTATTCTGTAGCTTATAGGGAATCGCCAAAGATGGCTCACCTGTAAAAGTAGTGTTTTACGTGTACTGCGTGAGTGGAGGATAAAGAAATGAGAGGAGACAGCCACCTAAACAACCTTACAAAGTGGGTTAAAGACTATTTGACTCATCTATTCTTGAACTGAGAAGTCTGGCATGGCGTGGGAATGTTTTGGGGGTGATGGAAATATTGTTATTGGTATAAGAATTATTACTGCTTTTTAGGTCCGGCTGGTGTAGCTCAGTGGATTGAGCGCGGGCTGGGAACCAGACGGTCCCGGTTAGATTCCCAGTCGGGGCACATGCCTGGGTTGCGGGCCAGGTCCCCAATGAGGGCCATGTGAGAGGCAACCATACATTGCTCTTTCTCCCTCCCTTCTCCTCTCTCTGAAAATAAATAAATAAAATCTAAAAAAAAAAAAGAATTATTACTGTTTTTTGTGGAGGTGGGAGTTGGAAAAGTGAAATCTAAGTTTTTCAAGTTGCTTGGCCAAAAGCAGACCGTCCCGCTTTCCCAGACATGTGTGGCTAGCAGTACAAAAGTTAGCGGAAGTTAGTGGTACAAAAGCGAAGCAGAATTGAGATGGGATGCGGGAGATTCTGTTTCCAGAGAGAGGAAGAGCTTTATACCCCCAATTCCATCCTTCCCTTTACATGGTCTTGTGTGGTATAGTTCATATGTTCTTCAATTTTGTTCTTTTTACAGAAGTAAATACTATACCTGATTCTGGAAACCACAGATCATGCACATTTTACCTTCCATAGGGCCAACTTGTACATTTAGGTAGGTGATCCAGAAAAAACTATGTGGCCTACCTCTGTATATCTAATGTTTCAATTTCATCTCAGAGATAAAATATGAAGACGAATTCAATGGGTCTTGGAAGGTCTAGGAAAATGGTCTCCAGGCTGCATGACTAGTGCCCTCTCCTTACTTCAGGGTTGTAAACTTGTTTGGGGGTGGCACGGACCCCTTTGTCAGTCTAATGAAGCCTATGATTTCTTTTTCAGAAAAAGTGTTTTAAATTCATTAAATAAAATACTTATGATTAGGAAGTGCATGAGATAGAAGCATACTGAAAACATATTTATGTTATAAAATGCAATATCTCTTTATTAACACTTTATTTTTTATTTTTTTAAATTTTTATTGAATTTATTAGGGTGACATTGGTTAATAAAATTATATGGGTTTCAAGTGTATAATTCTATAATGTGACATCTGTATATTGTATTGTGTGTTCACCACCCAGAGTTAAGTCCCCTTCCACCACCATTTATCCCCCCTCTACCCTCTTCTACCTCCCCGACCCCCCTGTACCTCTGCACTAGAGGTCATCACCATTCTGTTGTCTGTGTCTCTGAGGCATTTTTTATTGATACATTCACCTCTTTCACCCAGCCCCCGAAAAACTCCTCCCCTCCGTTTCTATGGGTCTGTTTCTGTTTTGTTTGTAGTTGGTTTTGTTCATCAGATTCCACATATAAGTGAAATTATGTGGTATTTCACTTAGGGTAATACTCTACAGTTCAACCATGCTGTCATGAAGGGTAAGATTTTCTTTTTTACAGCCAAGTAGAGTTCCACTGTGTAAATGTATCACAACTTTTTTATCCATTCATCTACTGATGGGCACTTAGGCTGCTTCCAAACCTTGGCTATTCTAAATAACACTGCAATGAATACGGGGGTGCATATATTCTTTCAAATTAGTGTTTCAGATTTCTTTGGCTATATGCCCAGAAGTGGAATCACTGAGTCATGAGGCAGCTCCATTTTTTTTTTTTGAGGAAACTTCATACTGTTTTCCACAGTGACTGCACCAGTCTGCATTATCAGCAACAGTGCACAAAGGTTCCCTTTTCTCCACATCTTTGCTAACACTTGTTTGTTGATTTATTGATGATAGCCATTCTGACAGGCATGAGGTGATATCTCATTGTGTCTTTAATTTGTATTTCTTTGATGAGTATATTTTCATATGTCTATTAGCCATGGACTTCTGTTTAGCTATTCTTCAGTTGGTTATTCAGTTTGATTGTTCTGTACTTTAGTTGTAATTCCAGTTTGGTCCTGGGAGAGGGTAAGTATACTTTCCACCTACTTTGCTGCTATTTTTGATCTCCCAGAACCAAGTCCTGTTTAAAAGCAAACATCCCTGGAGAGACAAAATTCCACCCAGTGACTGATGCTGGCTTTTTTTCCTCACCAAAGAACATGTTTATTATTTTAGAGGGAGGGGAAGGTTGGCGAGAAAGGGAGAGAAATATCAATGTGAGAGAGAAACATTGATTGGTTGCCTCTCATACATATGCTGACCTGGGACCAAACCCACAACCCGGGCATGTGCCCTGACCAGGAATTGAACCTATGACATTTTGGTCTATGGGACAATGCTCCAACCAACAGAGCCACACCGGCCAGGTCTGAAGCTGATTCTTTTAAGCCATCTCTCTTAATAACCCTTTAAATAACAAAGTCCAATGGCAGATCTAACAACTACTGTGATTTTGAGATAATGATAAGCATTGACAATATTTTGAGATATCTGGACCATCTGTAAAGTGATATGAAGAATATGTGTGATTTCTCATAGCGAGAGTTACAGGCCTGTTACTCTAACCCTGGTTTGTTGTGTACATTACCGATGGAAGGAAAGGTTTGATTTCAGCCTGGGATTAGTGCAAATGAAGATGAATTAGTTTTTCCCTTCCAAGGTCACAGGCCCTCCTTTCTCCTCTAGGTTCTGTTAATAGATAGATCTCAGGTTAAGGACATAAATATTAAAGAACTGTTTCTAAGTAAAACATAACCTATGAGTACTCACCAGAGTTCATACAGACACCTACTCAGGCCTAGTGGAGGTGACTCACTGTCATTCTGGGAAGCCGTCCATCAAGCTTGCTCACTGTTGTAACTTGCATCTAGTGTCATGCCTTACCAAGAGTGGATGTTCAGTGAGTATCTATTGATCAACTGTATGAAGAAAGGAGTGGAGAGACCATGGAGTGGATGTGGACCCAGCTTACTAAAGGCTCTTCCTGCTGCTCTTACATTTTGAGACTCAATGGCTTTCTGATAAATGCCACAGGAATTCACTGAAGCCAGCTCCGAGTTCTGTGGCCACCAGGAAGTGACCACAGGAAACACAGCAGGCAGGAGATGGAACAGCCATGCAATGCAGTGGGTGTGGAGTGGGCTGGGGGTTGGATGCTCAGCCCTGAGTTGTAACTCTGTCCATGAGATTAAGATCCAGATCAAAAAATGGGGATGCTGCATCCGGTGACCACAGAGGATAACCAAGGGGCAGAAAAACAGCTGAGTCTGCCCAGCTGTTTTTTCGGTTCCGTGACTGCCCGCATGGGCAATGAACAGGAAATTCATTCATCAGGACCCTGGCTCATAGCTCTCTTGATGAGGAGATCATTTGTAAACTTAAAGTCTTTTTGTGTTCTGACAAGTGTCACTAGCTGAAAGTGTTCACTGAGGATGTCCTTTCACCCCTACCATCTAAGAAAAAGAAATAAGGGAGATGGAATTCACACAACCTTGTGAAGTTCCTGGCCAGATTAAGTGTTAGAAACTAAGACTATAATATAAAACAATTGTTATGTGAATAACAGTTGTATGCATTAGACACAGATAAATACCTTTGGAGGCATCTACCCAAGTCAACCCTTTTGTATGGAGGGGGAGAGGCTCATGTTACACAAAATGGCTGTCATTTTTTAAACATGCCTACCATGCATCAGGTATGTATGTTATTTTATCTCATTAAATCCTCACAATAACCCTGGGTGCATTACTAGCCCCTGTAGTGAGTTGAATAGTGTCCCACCAAAAGCTATGTTCACCTGGAACATGTGAATGAATGTGATCTTATTTGGAAAAGGGTCTTTGCAGATGTAATAAGTTAGGGGTTTTGAGATGAGATCATCCAGCCAGATTATTTGGTTGGGCTTTAAATCCAATAATGTGTCCTTATAAGAAGAGGAGAAGACACAGACATACGAAGGGAAGAAAACACAGAGAAGGCTATGTGAAGACAAAACAATGGAGTTATGTGTCTACAAGTCAGTACCCTTGAAGTACATATGTTTCCACCAGAGGCTAGGAAACAGATATGGAAGGGATTTTCCTTCAGAGCCTTCAAATACCTGCCAATACTTTTATTTTCAACTTCTGGCCTTCTGAACTGTGAGAGAATTAACTTCTGTTGTTTTAAGCTGCCCAGTTCCTTCAAGGATCTACTCAAAACTATGAGAGTCAGGGACCTAGTGTTCTATTATTGAAAACTAGCCATGTAGTCAGTGGCCAGTCACTGACTAGGGAGGGGAATAGCAGGAACCTGGGTCAGGTATGCTCATTATTCTGCTACTCTGCTGCCTGAACTGACAAATAAGTAATTCAACTTGAATAATGTTATTAGTGTAATAATAATTTAGTACAAGAGTTAACCACACACCTGGAATCAGACTGCATGGACTTGACGCCAGCTTTTCCACACAGTAACTGTGATACCATAGGCAAGTTGTTTACCTCTCTCTGTGCCACATTTTTTTTTTCTTTTGTATACGGGGGAGAATTCAAGAGGAACTCAAAAAGATGTAACAACAAATGTAATGTGGTTTCCTAGACGGGATTCTTGAATTAAAAAAGTGGTGTAAATGAAGTACTCAAATACTCCCACAACCACATCAAAAACACAACTAACGTACAGAACAACCATCATTCAGAACTGCCTAAAATCTACTTGAACAAAAGCCCTACCACTAAGGATAGAAAAAAGAAGACATATCAGGACTTGTAGTAGAGGCAAAGACATAGAATTTGTTGGTTTCATGTGGCAGATAAAAATTAGGAGCTATATTTTGGCTGCAGAGATTCCCCCCTGAGGAGTGAGAGTGCTAGCGCCACTCCAGACCCCTAGTCCAGGGTTCGAGCACTGGAAAAAGAAGTCCCCATAATTTATGGTTATAAAAGCCAGAGGGGATTGTGGCTGAAAGAGACAGATGGCTGCTGGAGTTCCAGGCATTTACTTTTAAAGGGCCTGTGCATGGACTTACTTGGACTCACTTGACCTGATTTCCAGTACTGGTGAAGCTGCTGGAAATGTACCAGGGACATATGGCGAGGAACTGAAGTGTCTGGCATCAGGGCAAGAGCTGGAGGGGCAGCTTTATCCCCAAAAGAACTGCTGGCAGAGGCCATTGTTCCTTTTCTGAGCCCTTCCCCCACTGAGCAAGTAGGCAGAGGCCATATCTAAGTTTCCATCAACCTGTCTCACACAATTTGTCCCACCATTGTGATTCCATGAGACCCCTCCTCACCAATTTGCAAGCCCACCCAACCAGTTTCTAGTGGCTTTTCCATACAAATAGCCTGTCTTGGCTCACACTTCATACTCTCCTAAAATCTCTGAAGAAACATCTGGCCTCGATATATCCCATACCTCTTGCTGAATGGCCCCAAGCCTGGAACTAGTGGCAGCTGGCCTTTGTTTGCAGCTTGGCCTCCCCTGGCCACCATAAGCCTAGCACAAGTAGCAACCATTAGATCATTTTGTAGATAATACTGGGTGGCCCCAGGCAAAACACAGGCAGCAGCTAACCTTGGCCTGCACCTCCCTATAGGCTCCAGAGGCAGTAAACCTGGTGGACAGCTTTAGACCACATCAAAGCACCACCCAACCTCCTCCACATTAGACACAGTAAAGGTTTAGATGCAGCAGGTACCAGAGCCTTACTAAAGTAAGTCCTGCTCTGTGGAGTAGGCCCCCGCATAGCTGATCCTTCGTGGTGGTCACAGCCAGTCCTTACAGCTGATTGGCTTTGGAGTAAATCCCTCTCATTGATGTGCCAACAGCTATCAAAGCTCAACTACAACAGGAGGATGTATACAGCCCACCCAATGAGGAAGGGCATCTGGAGTGCCCAACTTAGGTGAATAGGGAGGCTGTGCCACTGGACCCTACAAGATACCTACTCTATTAGGTCACTCTATCAAGCCAGGGAGATGTAATACATAGAAAATACTCAGGAGGCCGCCAAAATGAGACACAGAAACATGTCCTAAATGAAAGAAAAGAACAAAACTCCAGAAAAAATAACTAAACAAAATGGAGACAAGAAATCTATGAGATGCAGAGCTCAAAACACTGGTTATAAGGATGCTCAATGAACTTAGTGAGAACTTCAACAGTATAAAAAAGGACTGGAAATGGAAACCATACAAAACAACAAGTCAGAAATGAAGAATACAGCGACTGAAATAAATAATAATTCACAGGGAATCAACAGTGGGGTAGATGAAGCCAAGAATCAAATCAGTGGTTTGGAATATAAAGAAGCAAAAAACACCCAATCAGAACAACAGAAAGAAAAAAGAACTTAAAAAAATAAGGACAGTGTAAATAGCTTCTGGGACTACTTCAAGTTTACCAATATTCACAGCATGGGGGTGCCTGAAGGAAAAGAGACAGAGTGAAAAAATTGAAAACCTATTTTTAAGACATAATGATGGAAACCTTACCTAACCTAGTGAAGGAAATAGTCATACCAGTCCAGGAAGTGCAAAAGAGTCCCAACAAGATCATCCCAAAGAAGCCCATACCAAGGCACATCATAATTAAAACAAGAGAGCTTAAAGACAAAGAGAGAATCTTAAAAGCACCAAGAGAAAAGCAGTGAGTTACCTACAAGGGGGCTCCCATAAGTCTATCAGCTGATTTCTCAACAGAAACTTTGCAGACCAGAAGGAACTGGCATGAAATATTCAAACTGATGGAAAGCAAAGACCTACAACCAAGATTACTCTATCCAGTAAGCTATCATTTATAATCGAAGGACAGACAAAGAACTTCCCAGACAAGAAAAAGCTAAAGAAATTTATTATCACTAAACCAATAGTATAAGAAATGTTAAAGGATCTTCTTTAAGAAGAAGAATAAAAAGATAAAAAGTATGAATAATAAATGGCCATTAAAAAGAATACAATCTTACCATTTAAAACAGCATGGATGGACCTAGAGAGTATTATGCTAAGTGAAATAAGTCAGTCAGAGAAAGACAAATATCACAGATTTCCCTTATATGTAGAATCTCGAGAACAGTATAAATGAACAAACAAAACAGAAACGGACTCATAGATAGAGGGAACAGACTGAGTAATGCATTCAGTGCTTGGAATCCATTTCACAAGGCAAAGCAGCCTGGGTCATTCAGGACTAAGGCTACTGTAATATCTGGGCTTTTTGAGTAACCAAGGTCAAGAGGCGGGTCTGAGTTTAGAGATTTATAAAGAGTCATCCGTTCCCCCAAGTGCTTTATCTGAACTCTTATCTAAACAGAGCTGCCCTCTTGACTTCCCTTAGAAAAACTATTTTCTCTAGGAAAATACTTTGGACAATGACTACAAAATGCGTCAGGAAACAAATGAATTCATACATGGATTTTCTTTAAAAATCTGTTGACAATTTTTAAATTCGATTCTTGGTCTCTTTGGCAGCAGGCTAGGTCAAATTTCATAAAGCTTTCAATATAGTCAGACCTCGGTTCTCAAATGTCTCCCATCTCACACAATTTGATTCTCAAACAGCCTTCTGGAATGAATTAAGTTTGAGACCTGAGGTTCTACTGTATATCTATTCTCTCTTGTAGCACTTCGTTCTTTAAAAAAATTTAATTAAATTTATTGGGGTGATATTGCTTAATATGTTTCAAGCATACATTTCTATGACACTAGATAGGTATATTGTGCTGTGTGCCAACCACCTACAGTCGAACCATTTTCTGTCACCCTGTCCGCCAACCCCTTTCCCTCTGGTAACGACCACATTGCTGTCTGTGTCCATGAGTTTCAGTTGTATATCCCACATATGAGTGAAATCAAATGGTTCTTAACTTTTTCTCACTGACTTATTTTGCTTAGCTTAATATTCTCAAGGTCCATCCTGCTGTTGCGAATGGCAGTATTTTGTCTCTTGTGGCTGCGCAGTATTCCATTGTGTATATATGCCACATCTGTATCCAAGCCTCTATCGAAGGACATTTTGTTTGTCTCCCTACCTTGTCCACTGTCAATAATGCTGCAATGGACATAAGTGTGTACATATCTTTCCAAATACATGTTTTCAAGTTTTTCTGGTAGATACCCAGGAGAGGGATTGCTGGGTATTATGGTAACTCTATTCTTAATTTTTTGGGAACCCACCAGACTGTTTTCCATAGTGGTTGTACCAGTCTACATTCCCACCAGCAGTGAATGAGGGTTCATTTTTCTCCACAACCTTTCCAATACTTGTTATTACTTGTCTTTTGATAACAGCCATTCTAATGGGTATGAGATGGTATCTCATTATAGTCTTCATTTGCATTTCCTTAATAGCTAGTGAGGTTGAACATCTTTTCATATATCTGTTTGCCATTTGTATGTCTTCTTGGGAGAGGTGTCTGCTCAGGTCGTCTGCTCATTTTTTAATTGGATTGTTTGTTTGGTGTTCAGTTGTGTGAGTTCTTTATATATTCTGGATATTAAACCTTTGTTAGACCTGTCCTGTAGCACTTCTGAAACTATGTTAGATGGGAATGCATTCAGGGATGCTAAAAAGTACATAAAGAAAAAAAACTTTCCCTAAGTAAATACTTGCTTCTTTAATTGTTAAACAAAGGTATGCAAATTCTCCTCACTGTGAAGCTTCTTAAAGTGTTTAATAAGTTAATGTGCATCATGAATTTCTGATAGGGGAGATTAATAGTCTATATTAACTACACCATGATGCAGACTCCGGCCAGCAGGGTCCATGTGTTGTGGCTGAGACAAACAAATTCACATGGACTACAGACCTCCTGTGGAGAAAAAGGGATGGCATGGCCACTCTCTGAGTGAGAGAGCGCCCTGATCCCTGCTTGGACAGGCTTTCATTGCTTTTCTGGGCCATTACATTGAGGATGGCTCTCATTTACTATGTACAGGTTCGCTTTAGGTGGTTACATTTTACAGGTAACAAAGAAGTGAAAGTTGCTAATTACTACAATGAAAAAGGATATTTGCAAATGCAAAGGAAAAAGTGGTTGAACTGGTTATACCCCATCCTTGGGAGGTTTAGCATAGATTTTAGGAAGTTGCTTTAGAGATATGCAGTAAACATTTGTTGCCTCAATTCAAGGTGAGGGAGTTTTAGCAAAAAGCAAGCTTCAGAGTGGCCTAGGTACAATGCAGGCCTGATTCCCCATGGGAAAACCGATCCATGGACTTGGGTTCTGTGTGCCAACTCGCTCCCCGCTCGTTTTCCGAATCGGGGGCTGGGCTCCATTTGCCATGCCATTCGGATAGGTTCCCTATAACACTGTGGGAGCATCTCATTACCAGGGCAGGGATTAACAGCTCTCTTAGAATGCAGTTTGGGAAATAGTATTGATACATTATCATTGTCTAAAGCCCATATTTTACTCAGTGCTCTTCCCCCAATGACATACATAAAAATATATCATTCCATTGGTAGAGACAGTATTTCGATTCTATCTTCCTACTCCTGATTGCCTAAAGTTTAGGCTCTAAACCATTTTAAAATTAGTTTACAGTAGACAACGAATGTCCAATAGTCCACCAAGGTCTGGAGTGAGACCAGGGCTGACAACTGCATTTCCCATCTATTGGGTGTTACTCTATTGATGCCCAATGTATCATAGTTTCACCAATGTAACAGCAATTTTTGCTGTCCAAAATTTGATTATACATGTTTTGGTTGGAATTTTAAAACTTTGAACTCCTTGATATGAAGAAAATTATTCACTACTTTAGTAAATGTTGAGACTACTACTGAGCCATGAGAGGCACTGTGCAATGGGTGAAGAAGCCCTGTTACACTCTCCGCAGAGACCTGGCGCTAGGAGGGGACCGTCCACAAGCACAGCTTCACCCAAAGTCGTTCTGAGACGATGGGTTGCAAGATAGGTGGTGGTTTTCATACTCCCTCAAACAAGCCTCTCACATCCCACAGCTCATCGGAGCTACTTTGCATCTGACAGAAATTATGCCCGATTACATACAGATTCATTACTTCTGTTGTATAAAAATCCAACATATCATCTTTAATTAGATGACATCTAAATTTGTTTTTAAAGGCATTTCTTCTTTCTCTTCTTCCAGTTCTTGAGATATCACCAGATCAATGACATTTTCAATAGCTTGTTAGAATAATTTATCATTTAGCCTTTCTAACAATTAAAGTGTTTGCATCACACTCGATCCCTTTCCCTTTTTCATTTTGTGTGAACTGACTGATAGGACTCAGTGAGTGGCCATCAGCAGCAATAGGAAAAGTCCATAAAAAGGCAGTTGAAAGTAATAAATTCTCTACATAGCTCCTCAAAGGTATCCCTCAGACACAATTATTGACTACCATTTTGCCCAGCTTTTTAAAGAATAACAACCTTCCCTACTGTTGCATATCTAAGGTAAAAAAAAAAATCTAAAATCCTTCCACGTTGCAAGGATTTTTGAAAAATAAAATATACCCATTTCTTGTACCTTCTTACAGTGCCTGATGAGGAATACATTTTTTAAAAAAATCTCTTAGGGGAGACCCTTTTGCTGTTGAAACTGACCCAGCACACAGGACCACAGGGATTTTCCATGTCTTCCTTTTCTCTCCAAATGCCAAGTCATGGGGAATCCCAGAAAAGAGACATCAGCTAACCGGTCTTTTATTGGATGGGAGGAACGTTAACCACAGGAGTGTGTGGATAGTCTTATCACAGAGCAGTTGCCTGCAGAGTTTCGACGTTTCCTGTTATGCCACAGAATACCTTTTATGCTTACGAGTCTGCCGGACTCCACCAGCCCTCAGAGGCACCTAGGTCTCACTGGCATGCTCACATGGGACGGATATTGTCCGGTGTCTCTCTAATGTGTCTGGAGGAACCTGTGAGTGATGGTGCGGCTATCACAAGTAGGAGCCTCCATTGCTCTCGGAGTCATTTCTGAACCCTCAATTTCTCTTCCCTGTAAGCAATCCGACTGTAAACTCTGTCTATAAGTGGAGGGTATCCAGAATCCAACCACTTTTCACTCTCTTCCTTGCCCAAGCCTTTATCATCTCTGGCCTCAATTGCTGAAATCGCCTCTGATAGATCTACCAGTTTCTATTCTTGCACTCAGAGTGATCCTTTCAAAACCTAAGCTACAGCATGTCCACCAAAACCCACAAAAGCTTCTCTTTTCAGAATACAAATCCAGAGTCCTGAGCATGGCCCGGAATTGTTCCCCGACAAGCTCCCCACCTCCCTCTGGCCTTTCTGGCCTGTCGCCCGTTATTTCCTTGTGATCACCCAGTCTCTCCACCAGCCTTGTCCGCCACCTTGCTTGTCCTCAAACTCTGCCACTGGGAGTCTCGTACTTACTCTTCCCCCAGAGGGCAATGTGACACCCTCCCTTGCTACCCTAGGGTGCTGCCTAATGTCACCTTTTCAGAGGTCCCTCTGGCCACTCCATCTCGGTCACTCACTGACTTCTTACCATTTTTTATTTTTCTTAGCATTTATCACTTCCCAACATTTATATTTGTTTGGGTGTTTATTGTCTGTCTCTCCCACAAACTTTGCTCGTTTTAATCCACATTCTGTTCTCAGAACAGTGCCTGGGATATTGCTGAATGAGTGAGACAAGGAATGAATGGGTGAATCAGGGTCAATTTTTACTAGGAATTCCCCTGCCCACTGCAATCCCAGAAGTAAGAGATGGTGCTCTTCAGAAAAACAAGTATTTGATTAAAAAACAGGAATCCTAACCCCTGGCTAGACTGTTTGAATTACCTTTAAAAGGAAAAGAGAAAATAATGCTTTTCTCACCTAGCACTGTTGCAAGCGGTGAATGAGCAGATCACTCTCTAATCTGTATTTCCGTTTGTTCCTGTGGACCTCCTGCCATGGCATGCCATTTGCTGGTAGGGAGATACAAACATAAAGAAAGAGTTCAATTCTCAAGATCAAGTCTGAGTTTGCTTATTTGAGCAAACTCACATTCACTGGTATTTTATGGAAAAATTTCATTTTTGGATTTATTCCACAAACTAAAGGACAGAAAAAGCTCAGTTTTTGTGGCCTTCAAAGTAATTTCCAAAATCTGAGGTGAGTTTCTCAAGCAAGCCTAGCATACAAGATTTGTATCAGATCTGCTAAGTGACAACTGTCTTCCTTGAACTAGCAGTGTGACTGACTACTGAGCTCCAAAGTGGGTGGAGGACCAGGGGTTAATCTGAGTCATCTTGGGGCCACAAAGAATGGCTGTGACTGCTCTCTCCTTGACTCAGCCCCAGGCCTGGCTCCCTGACCCATGGTATGACCTTCCCCTGAAGGACTGGGCCATGTGTATTTTTCAAGTTTATTTTTAAGAGATAAGCACTGCATGCAAATCAGAGCAGGAATAAAAAAAAAAAGGGATTGTATGATCCAGGACCATAGTTCTGTCTCATATTTAAAGGAGACCGCCAGGTACAGAGCTGGAGCTAGGACAAGGGTCTAGAAACTGAGACACAAATGTAGTTAAAGGTTTCTTGGAGAATATCATTTCTTGTTGGGAGCTGCTTTCTGATTCTGCACACATCTTTCATCTAGCAGGAGGCACTTTGCACAGTGATACAGTGTTCAGGTTGGAGGGAGGGATCTGTTTCCAGGGCTCTGCAGCCTGGGTCACTGGGCCACCGAGGGCAAATTAGGTTGCTTCTTGCATCTCAGTTTCCTCATCTAGTATATGGAGGTAAGACAGTCCTGACTTCACAGGCACATGGTGAGATGATATGGGGCAATGCTAATAAATGTTTAACAGTGCCCAGCACATGGAAAGTACTCAATAAAACTAACTATAATAAACAAGATCTTGAATGAAATCAGAGGAGTTTGGTTACTACTAAACAGAGAAGCCTCTGTTCTGTCCCCTGGCTTGCACAGGTGCCCGTGAGCGGCTGGGAGCCCAGGTGGGGATGAAGCCAGACTATCATCAGGAAGGATTCCTAGGTAACTATTTCTAGTGAATTGCTTAAGGCTATATCAAGCAAAAAGGATCTGGAATCTCCAAGGCTTCAGTAATTTATTGTCATGGATTTTTTTCTTTCTCATTTAAAATAAATATAACTTTAATTATTAATTTATTTCCAATTTCCATTCCTTTTCTTTTTTAATTTTTTTAATTTTCAAATTTTTTTTCAATTACAATTTACATTCACTATTACTTTATATTAGCTTCAGTTGTACAACATAATGATTAGACAATCGCATACTTTTCAAATGTGCCCCCTTATATTTCTAGCGCCCAGCTGGCACCAAATAGCAATAACACTCCTATTGGCTGTATTCCCTGTGCTGTAGTTTGTATCCCCATGACTACTCTGTGACTACCAATCCGCACTTCTCAAACCTTCACGTTTTTCACACAGTTCCCCAATCCCTCTCCCCTCTGCCAACCTTCAGTCTGTTCTCTGTGTCTATGAGTCTGTTTCTATTTCGTTGTTCACTTATATTTTTCTTTAGATTCCACATATAAATGAAATCATATGATATTTGTCTCTACGACTGACTTATTTCACTTAGCATAATACCCTCTAGGTTCATTTATACTGTTGTAAATGGTAAGATTTTGTTCTTTTTTATGATCATTTATTATTCATATTTTTATCTTTTCTTGTTCTTCTTCTTCTTCCTTGAAGATGAAGGACTTTTAACATTTCTTGTAATACTGATTTGGTCATGATGAACTCCTTTAGCTTTTCCTTCTCTTGGAAACTCTTTGTATGTCCTTTTAAATGATAGCCTTGCTAGGTAGAGTAATCTTGGTTGTAGGTCCTCGCTTTTCATCACCTTGTATATTTCGTGCCAGTCACAATAGCCAAAAGGTGGAAACAACCCAAATGACCATCAGTGGATGAATAGATAGACAAAATGCGGTATATTCACACAATAGAATATTATTTGGCCTTAAAAAAGAATGAAATTCTAATACATGCTACAACTTGTATAAACCTTGGAAACATTATACTTAGTGAAATAAGCCAGACACAAAAGGGTTTATTGTGTGATTCTACTTATTTGAGTTACCTAGAACAGTCAAATTCATGGAAAATTAATAGTGGTTGCCAGTGGTCAGGGAAATGGAAAGTTATTGTTTCATGGTTACAAAGGTTCATTTTGAGATGAAGAAAAGTTCTGAAAGGAGATAGGGGTGAAAATTGCGTAACTGTGTGAATGTACTTAATGACAGTAAACTATAACTTAAAATGGTTATAATAATAAATTTTGTTATGTATGTTTTACCACAATTAAAACAAGTAAATTCCAGGCTAGAATGTGAGACTTTAGCCACAAAAAATTTCTCCAGCATTGAGCACGTTGTGGGCATTGTACAGCAAGATGACAGGAAACTGTTGTACATCCTTCTTGAAAATAATTTTTCTGAAGGTAGTGAAATGTGAAACAAGGTATCACTTCTCGATTCCATGCTTCCCCGGTGGCACCGGCAGGTCAGCCAGAGCATCTGCAAAGAGTCCATTGGGCAGCGCATCACATACTCAGTTACGTCAGCGCAAAACCCAAACACAAAGCAACCATTACCACTGTCTTTTTTAGCTACTCATTCTGAGACATTTTCAGGGAAAGACAACAGGACATAGACTTGTCACCGGAACTTGAAATAAAGCAGGTAAACACAGCAAGGCCATCCCAGGACCTGGCAGTCATTACTAAAGTCCCCAGGGTTGGCTCCCAACCAGGTTGACTCAATATTTACTCTCCTAGGTGTGTTCTGAGGTGCCCTGGGGCTGGCTGAGCTGGATCCCAGTTATTCTCTGATGTGGATGAGTGGCTGAGTCCTGGAAAGACCAAGTCAAACATATGAGTCAGATGGGTTCACATGGCTTCCTGAAGTCAGGACTCCACTGAGGAAAGCCCATTTCTTTCTTACTTTCTTTCTATTTTTTCTGTTTTTTAAAAATATGTTCTATTGATTATGCTAATACATTTGTCTCATCTCCCCCCTTTATTCCCCTCTGCCTTGCATACCCCCTCCCAAATGCATTCCCCTCTCCCCTGCTTAGTTCATGTCCATGAGCAGTACATATAAGTTCTTTAGCTTCTCCATTTCCTATACTATTCTTAACCTCTCCCTGTCTATTTTGTACCTACCATTTATGCTACTTATTCCCTGTATCTTTTCCCCCATCCCCCCTCCCCATCCCCACTGATAACCCACCATGTGATCTTCATTTCTGTGATTCTGTTCCTATTCTAGTTGTTTGCTTAGTTTGTTTTTTATTTTGCTTTTGTTTTTAGGTTTGGTTGTTGATAGCTGTGAGTTTGTTGTCATTTTACATTGCTACATCTTGGAAGCAAAGGCCAATTGAAGGGCAGAGCGCAGGAGGTGCTGCTTTCCCAGCTGTGAGATACTCTGTGGGTCCATCTGCCCCCAGGTCAGACCCTTTGACAAAAGTTGGACTCTCTGAGAAGAGTCAGACCCTCATATAGAGGGCAGCAGTATATCCTACGGGCCTCAGCAGCCTATCTCAAAATATAGATGGTGTGACTTAGGATCTCTTGATTTTACGGAATATAGAGACCCCTTCAATGACCCACAAGTGATGGCAATCTGTTGTAAGAATACACATTGCTTTAAAAGAGACAGGATGCTGGGGAAACGCAGGAAGAGCCAGGCCTCAGGGAGATCTGATCTGGAAGGGCATTTGAGGCTCCAAGGCAGCTCTCAGCCTGGGCCATGGTCTGTCCCCTCAACAGAGTGAGTTTAGGGGTCTGGCTCTAGCATTCCTCAGTTCAAGTGGCTCAGGGACCCTTCCTTCTCTGCTGCTTTTGCTGTGGGTATTCTCCATCCACCACCTCATCTTCTCATCATAGCTTCCCTGTGCCTGGGCTTCTGAATCCTCGTCGCTGCAGATTCCTCCCAACACTGGCTCACTCATGAAGCATCACATTCCCTCTAAGCTCATGTCCTCTTTCGGCCAGTTTCAGCCCCCATGACCAGGCCCCTGATTTTGATCTGTATTTTCCAGTTCAAGTTATATATGTGTATACACACACACACAGGTAATTAATCTGGTTGGCTTGGGTAAGGAGGATCCAGTTTTTATTCAGGTGCTTTATCTCGTACTGACCAGCTCATGGAACAAGAGAGGCATGGACAGGTACTTTCCAGGAGAGGGCACCAGGCACCACAGCTTCAGGAAAATCAGAATGTTTTCCCTCTGCCATTTAGTCTGGTGCAAATTATCCAGCATGGTGCCAAGGGGAAAACAGAATGAGTGGATGTTTAATTGTAACGTTGTTCTACTTTGCATTTTCTCTTGAATTCAGCTGCCTTTCTCCACACTGCCATTTAAGACTTTTTTCAGCTTTTATCACAACCCAAGTAAGGAACACCTTTTCCTTCTCCTAAATGCATTATGTTACCTTCTAAGACCATTTATTCATTTAACCATCTATATACTAAATATTCATGCAGTACTTGTTTTGTAACAGGTAAAATACTGCACAATGAAGAAAAAATTCATCCATTTACTTGGTAAATATCCATTGGATACTTAAATACAAAGTACCAAGCATCATGCTGCTTGCTGGGAACATAAGGAGGTGTGGTTCAGTGGATTGAGTGCCGGCCTGTGAACCAGAGGTCACCAGTTTGATTCCCCGTCAGGGCACATGCCTGGGTTGTGGGCCAGGTCCCCCACTGGGGGCATGTGAGAGGCAATTCCTCAATGTCTCTTTCGAAGTCCATTCCTTACCCTCTTTTTAAAAATAAATAAATAAAATATTTAAAAACGTGTATAAGGACAGCTAAAGACAATCTTTGCCTGATACCAGACAGTCTCTGCCTGATATCTAGAAAGAATTCAATAAATGCAGCCTAGTGGAGGAGAGAGGCAAGGATGAGGCAATTACAAGGAAAGGGAAAGGGGCTATCTTGGGGAAAGTCTCTCAAAAGAGAAGCCTGGAGAGACCATAAAGGTCTTCTTATGGAAAGTTCCAGTGACATCTGCACTGAGACCTAGATAGTGAGTAAGCCACGTGAGAGGAGGAAGAAGGAGGCAAGGGCCTCTAGGCACACAAATGGGTGCAAAGGCTTAGAATTAGGGGAGGGGCTGCAACTGGGGAGGGAGAGCAAATAAAGCAGTATGATTTTAGGAACTGTGTGGAATCTGCACTTGGGATAGTACAAGGTCCCAGTTTAAACTCAAGGTCACACTGAGTGACACATTCTTGTTGTGCCTTCATCCAGTTTGCAGAGGGGCATGGAGATGGTCTGACAGTGGTATATGTCACTCCCACCCATGTCCCATTGGCAAGAGCTAAGTTACTAAGGTTCTCTTAACTGCAAGACAGGTTGGGAGAGGTATAACCATATTACCAGGAGGAAGAGCTTTTGATGGCAGCTGGAACCTCATAGAAGGTTCTAGGGAGTGGGCAGATGGAGAGTTGTACAGGCCTCCCTGGTCCTGGCTCATCCAAAGTGTCTGACAGTAGCCACCAGGGAGGTTGGTGGGCAACAGGCTGCCCAGAACCTGAGGAGACCTCTGGAGCCCAGGACAGTGCTGTTCACGCCAAGGCACTTCAGGCAGTCTTAGGAAATGCAACTTCTTGTCTTCCAAATGAGATTAGAAAATTGCATATTTAGTCTATAGAAAAGGGGCAGTTTCACATAGGAGATTGTCAAGAACTGTGAAGGGCTTGAGATTTTACTTGCTTAGCTGGTAAGGCAGAGAATCACAGATTCATAGATGTTAGCAGAGATATGAGATTTCTGGGTCAGATATGAAGGATTCACAGCAATATCAGTGGCCCGAGGGGCAGCATTTTCTTTCACCAGTTTCCCAAGGTCAATTCCCACAGGGTGATCCAAATGGGAAGAGGTGACACCTGCACATGTGGTGGGCTGTGTTGCAGGAGAGAAACTGGAAACCCCAAGCCTAGGGAAGCTGAATCTTTTATAATAGGCACTGAATGTGCTGCTTCTGGTTCTGGAGGGTGACACTCTATCTTCCCAAGGGGTAAGCAAATCTGCTCCTTAATCTGAGGAGAGACATCATCTCTACCTTCAAAAGCTGTTCACTTTCAAACATGCTTAAGAAGATAACCCAGAACAAAGACAGTCAATGCCTTTGCTTACAAGATGGGCAGAAATGTGAGAGATACTTGGAGAATCGTCTTCCAGCAAAGGTAGGCTCCTTTTAGCAAGTAGGAGTGTTCCTTAGATAGCAGTTTTCTTTATTCAATCTTTCTGCTCCTGACCTCTAGACACTGGCCAGCCCCAGGGCTCTGTCCATGGAGCCCCTCCCTTCCCTGCAGATCTCATTCAGCCTTATGTATGTAAATGCCATCAGCCTCATATCTTTGAACCCATGCTGATGATCCCAGATTTACCGTTGACACCTACATCACCCCATTTGTATACTCAATATCAAACTGCCCATAGGACATCTTCACTTGGGTATCTTCTGGACATCTCAAAATTAATATGTTCTTGAGCCCCATCCTCCACAGGAAAACTGATCATTCCCCAGAGCAACCTCTCTCAAGAAAAAGTATCATACACTCAGTTACTCAGGTCAAAAATCTCTCTTTCTTCCACACGCACATCCTGTTTTCAAATTATATCTTATCTGACCACCTCTGTCTTTCTACATTACCAACATCCTAGTCCTACCTATCTTGTAGTAACTACCTACCTTCTTGTCCTAGAGAACAGCCATAAATTCCTTCCAATCTTGACCTCAATGGCAGCCAGAATGATTCATTTAAAATGTAAATTAAACAATATCATTCCACTGTTTTCAACCTTCCGATAACATTCCAACACATTTAAAATAAAATTCAAGGTCAAGACTACATACAGTCTAACCTCTGCCTCTCAATCTGACCTCATTTTTCACGACCCTCCATTTCCTGTCTTGCCCGCTATCGTCCTTGAAAACGTGCAGCATGAGGCTGTCTGAGGCCTTTGCACTTTGTTGCCCAAGCCATCTGGGGCTCTGTTAGATGTCAGTTCAGCAGAGAAGTCCTCCCTGAGTGTCCTAAATAAAATAACGCAGATTTCCTCTCCTCTTCCTTTTATCCAGCTTTATAATTTTTCATAGCCCTTATCACTGCCTAATTTTAAGGACCGGTCTCCCTCCCACTGCTCTCCAGTCTACAATATACAAGTGTTTCACAAGTCAAGAGCTTGGGTTTGTTCACTGACATAGTCTCTTCTTCTAGAACAGTACTTGACACAAAGTAGATGTTCCATAAAGATTTGTTGGATGAATAAATGAATGAAAGCTAATACTGGATGCAAAAATAGAGGCAACATCAGGGACACAGATAATTTGTGCATCAATCTTTCTTCTTCAAACTCAATCAATTTATTTCATATAACTGTATTTTTCTCCCAAAGACACACTTCCAACTCTTTGATAATTCTGCTTTCTACAGGATTCTTGCCATGTTCTTCCAGGTTCTGGTGTATGATAGAGTTCAAAATTGAACATAGCCTTCTGAGAAGAACTTATAATTAGTTTTCTTTTTTTTTCACAGGTTTCATATGCTTGCTTAGAAATACATGTTTTAAAGATAATCTCCCAGGATGTAAGCCCAGCCACAAAGAAGCCTGCCTAACTTCAGTTTGGAGAGTAGCAAAGTGAATATTTTCTTCTTACCTGTTTGTAGTCTTCATAAATCCCAAAACATCCTCTTGAATACATTAGGAAAATACATGTAATCAACCTCATGAATTTAGCCATAGATTGTATAGCTTTTAAATTTGTCACTCTTCTGTTCAACAAATAAGTACCTCCTATGTTCCAAGCGGTGAGCTAGGAGCTGGGACAGCACACTTGGTCCCTATGAAGAGGGACTCAGAATCTTGGGCATCATTGTTCCTGTTTCCATGTTGTTGTTTTGAGACTAATTCTGGTCTAATTTAATCTTAATATATTATATTTATTTCCAATATTACTTTAAAAATAAGAATTCTATACTTATAGAAAAATATCTTTCATCCAATTTGAAAAACAAGGGAGCACCATGTTTTCCTTTCCCTAGCCTGCCTTCTAAACTGACTGTAAAATGATGGTTTATATTTTTAGGGGTTCATTTCAATTCTCTGCAAAGGATTTAAAATGGAATGCAAAAATCTCAGGTACTTTTCTTTAGTTCATTTTTTAAAGTTCTCCTTACCTATAACTTACATATTTGTGTTTTATTTATCATTTTGTACTGTTTTTACTTAATTAAAATTATTTTAGAAACAACTTATAATCCTTTCAATCCTCTTTTGACATTTCACTGATCAATATTTTGCTAAAGGTATTGACACTCTCTAGGATACAGAGAGACTAGTAGAATTTACACAAAAATTTCTACTGAATGAATTTCCCCACCTTCTTGGTGATTGTACACCTGCCTTCCTTATAAGGAGAACAAGGAAGTAAATCATGTTGAAGTTGCTTTTAAACACAGCTTTTCTTTTTTACCTGTCCAGGTAGCCTCTGTTTTCATTTCAGTCTCAACTTTTTTATTTACATCTCAAGTTTCTTTTCAAAGCAGTGTAAGTAGTATTTAAAATTTTACACTTCGAGAAAGAAAGACTTTTAATAATGTTCAGCTTTGGTCTTGTAATGCTGAAGCTAATTCATTTTTTAATCTGTCGGCACAGCGAGAACTGAAACGAATGGGGATTGAACTGCTTTGCCTGTTCTTTCTATTTCTAGGAAGGAATGATCACGTACAAGGTAAGACCTGAGCTCCGCAACATATTGCTTTCGTGGTATGCTTGACAAACCTGTCATTTGGTTCAGAAACTAGATCTGAAGTCATTTTTTATTTGATCTGTTTGATTGCTTTCTTGCCATTGAGTGAACCCTTTAACAAATTACAGGCAGACACAGGGCTGTTCCCACAGCAAATGCGCTAGGCTTTAGGTAAATAAATACAAAGGTTGCCTGTGCATTTTAATGACGAGAATTAAACAGCATTATTACACAATAGAATTTCTTAATGCAATTGTGACAATCATTTTGTTAACTTTACTAACTTTTTTTTTGTACAACAGGAGTAATAACCTTGAGAGGGCACAGGGATTTGTTTTAAAAATAAAATCTTAGTACATTTTGAGAGAAGTATTTGTAAATAGGTGCAAATAAGTTTTAAAAATTAAAGTGGATGAGAATGAATGAGGACAATAAATTTGATGATCCTATATTTGTGAATGTTGAAATATTCTCATATTTTAAGAAAAAAAGAGAATGATCATTTTGGGCTAATAAGATATACATGTTTTCAAATATAAACTTTGATGTCAAACGTAAACTTTATGAATTGCTAACATTTTGAGGACTAATCTTTGAAGACGAAAATAAACTTTGATATTGCTTCACTCAAGTACTTTAAGAGCCATAAATCTCAAAAATGGAGTGACTGAGAGTGCTGAATCCCTTTCTCTTGCTGGGTTTACACACAGGTGGCTGTGCCGTGGGAGGTGCAGAGACCTGTGAAGACTGCTTACTCCTGGGACCGCAGTGTGCCTGGTGTTCTCAGGAGGTAAAACAAATGACCTCAACATGTTTTTAAAAACTGCAGTTACATTTATGCTAATTTCATCAGTGATTGTTCTGAGAGTGTCCTGTTTTCTATGGGGTTATAGAAATGAAACAAATCTAGAAGGAAAAATGTTTGCATTAGTAGATCAAAGTAGTCACTGACAGGATTACTTTCCAAGGCAATTTGAGGAGGCAGTGAATGTCAAATTGTTCTGAAAAAATATTTAACTCGGGATCCTTTATTTAAGCTGATTCCTCCTCTTACATTAAAGCCCTTTCTAGCTGCTTACATGTCAAATGCCAGCAGAGGTCACGGAGATGGTATTTTCTAAAGTTAAACATATATTTGATTTCGGTGCCTTAGTTGTATTTGGTCTGGGAACCAGGATCCATTTGGAATCACTGCTATGTTCTAAGAGAGAAATTATAAGTCTGGGGTAAACTTTACTGTTCAGACATTATCCAATTCTGTTACATATTATGTTTTCATGAGCTTGGTGACTGTACCACAATAACAAAGCCCAAAAGAGACATTCTTTACATCATCAAAGGGGCAAGTATGTGGAAGTCGTATGAGAGAGACTGGGGAATATATTACAAACCAGCCTGAGTCACTGCCCCCTGGGACTTAGAATACTTCTCTACTGAATCTCATATGGGTTCAGATTACTTCTCTACCGAATCGCATACATAGAACCTAAACACACATCAAAACATACGAATGCCAAGCTCAGCAAAGACTGGTAGCGTGCTCAAGGGGAACAAAACCTGGATGCCCAGCTCCCCGGTTAGAACTGTTAGAACCGGCTGCCCAGGTGAATGTGCGTCTGCGGAGGAGGGTCTCACCGCGGAGCGAAAACCCAGCTGGCTCCCCGGCTGCTTTGACTGATGAGGCACAGACAAAAGTGCAGTGCAAGGGAATGATGCTTTTTTATTCTTTTTTAATTTAATTTATTGGGGTGACTTTGGTTAATAAAATTATATAGGTCTCACGTGCACGATTCTATAATACTTCATCTGTGTACTTTATCGTGTGTTCCCCACCCCAAGTCCAAGTCCCCTTCCATCACCGTTCCTCCGTCCTTCCCCTCTGCCAGCTTCCCCACCCCCTCCTTCTGGTCAGCGCCGCGCTGTTGTCTATCCATGAGGCTCTTTTTCTTTTCTTAACCCCTTCACTTTTTTCACTCAGCCCCTGGGCAATTATGCTTTTCTGAGCACATGTATCAAAAGTAGATCTGAGAATATACAAAGAGGGAAAACCCACATTTTTTTTACATTGACTCCCTGGAAAAGATAATATTAGTTTTGTGTCAGAGACATAAAAACAAAAAATCAGTCTAACAAAATGTTCATGGATGGCATTTTTATTTCAATGCATCCTTTAGCACTCATTTAAGAGAGCTTCTTAGGTTACTACTGATGGTTTTACTTGTGGATGATATTGGTAGTCACTTAATGTCAAGTTTTAAAGCCAGATTATTCTGAAAGGTCACTCCAATGGTAGTAGTCGTATCAGTTGAGGCAGTTGAAGTAAAAAGAAATTAGCCTTCCCAGTAGAGCAGATAGAAAAACAGCTTCTGTGAGTAACACGGGCTCTCCTCTTTGGGCGAAGACGGTAATTGCAGGTGGCAGCAATGACAGGTTGAGAGGGATTCGGAGGGATTCGGAGGCCTTGTCTGACCACTGTTTACCCTGGACACATCGTGAAAGTTAGTTTGCTATGCCTAGCCTGGTGTCTCAAATATGCATGGGCCTGGCTGCTATATAACAAATTATAGTCTCAAAAATCAATTTCAGAAGAAATATAACTTTCCTAGTTGGTGAAAATAGCCAACAGGGGCTTCGAATACTAAGGAATGAGAAAAACAATACGAGCATTGGTTTGCCTCTTTCCAAGCATGAGAGTTGATGGGCCTCGTTTGACTTTGCTTAGAGCCTGTTCACAAGGCCTAGAGCAGCCTTCGATATGAGGTAAGACAAGTATTTCTCTCTCCGCTCCACCTCCCTTGTCCTCAGGAACTGCAAGTTTGCAATGACCACATCTCTGCCTGGAAACACTCAGCTCCCTGCCTCATTCTACCCACACAGATCAGAAGGGTACTGAGCAACTCCCAAGTCTGACACTGAAAAGCAGTCCCCTACACCATATTTTCTTTCATTTCATTTCCCACTTCCAGATCTTGGAGAAAGTCCTAAAGGACCTTAAACTGAACACTTTAGACACTGAGTTTAAAGTCTCCAAGAGGTGAACATCAATGTAGTTATGCTGTAACTTAAGGATGACACGTCCATGAATTAAACTAGGATGGAGAGCTAGATAAGGTGAGGTAGAAATCCACAGAAAAGGCCGGATTTAGCAATAGACAAACTGAGAACTTGCACGATCCTAGGATTTTTTAAAAACCACAGAACTGTTAGGTAAATTCAACTGAATATAATTAAGAGTACAATTTTAAAGATTTTTTTTTATTTTTTTTTATTTTTAGAGAGAGGGGAAGGGATGGAGACAGAGAGGGAGAGAAACAGCAATGTATGGTTGCCTCTCACATGGCCCTCACGGGGACCTGGCCTGCAACCCAGGCATGTGCCCTGACTGGGAATCGAACCGGGACCCTTTGGTTCCCAGCCCGCGCTCAATCCACTGAGCTACACCAGCCAGGGCTAAGAGTACAATTTTTCTCAGAATTTTAAAGGCAGACTTCTCTGGTTATTCTGCTGTCAGGAATATGATATTTTTTTAAATTTTTTTATTGGGGGATATGATATTCTGAGTACAACAAGCTGCCTAACTAGAAAAGCAAGCAAAATAAAATTTTATTTTATGAAGAAATAAAGATTTGTCTTCTTTTTCTCTTTATTGTTTTTCCTTTTTAGAATTTTACCCAGCCCTCTGGAGTGGGTGAAAGATGTGATAACCCAGCAAATCTTCTCATGAAAGGATGTCAACTCAACTTCATCGAAAACCCTGTCTCTCAAGTAGAAATACTTACAAATAAGCCTCTCAGTGTAGGCAGACAGAAAAATAGTTCTGATATTGTTCAGATTGCACCTCAAAGCTTGATTCTTAAATTGAGGCCAGGTACGTTATCGTTTACATGAGCACTGGATCATGTAAATAATTCTAATGTCGCGTGGTAATATCACTGTTCTGCTAATATACCTTGCACCACATATTACAATATCATTGATCATTATTGCTCAGATTTCCCATTCTTTAGGAAATAGAGAATTGCTTTTTATTCGTATTAGTTAGTCACTTGCACTCCAAATGTGTTACTAAAAAAGCCTTATCTACTGGTAACCATTTGAATTGCTCCAATGTTGTTAAGGTTCACCTCACATTTCTTCAAGAGTTTAATGTAGCTTTAAACTCCTTTTTATTTTGCTCTCCTTTTCTAAAACCACATAGAAAAAATTCAGCTTATCTCCCATCTAAATGGATGCCAGCTCTCCCAAGGAGATAAAATATCCTAACTCTTACCTCTTTCAGTAGCTCTAAACACACTGCTGAAAGATTTTCATGGGCTCATTCATTCATGAACCTTGCCACGTCGTTTATGAAATCATTAGTGTCTTCAGTAAATTCTTATTGAAATGAGCTAGCCAGCTGGCCCAGTCACAAACAAATCTCAATGCATGTTTACGGATTTGCTTTTCTTGCGGGGTATTTGCAGGTGGTGAACAGACTCTGCAAGTGCAAGTCCGCCAGACTGAGGACTATCCTGTGGACTTATATTACCTTATGGACCTCTCGGCCTCCATGGATGATGACCTCAACACAATCAAAGAGCTGGGTTCCCTGCTTTCCAAGGAGATGTCTAAATTAACGAGCAACTTTAGACTGGGCTTTGGCTCTTTTGTGGAAAAACCTGTCTCCCCTTTTATAAAAACAACACCAGAAGAAATTGCCAACCCTTGCAGGTAAGTAAATGATTCTCTGGCTTCTTCGAACACTGATTTTCTGTAGAGATAGCCCCTCTCTGAGCTGCACTTGGGAGGAGCTTGCCCACTCCCTGGCATTTCCCTCCTGCCTGGTTGAATCTCAGCAGCTTACTCAGTTGCCTGGGTTGTTCAGAACCAACGGGAAGCCATCTTAATACATGATGCTAGCACTGGGTCCTTGCAGCACCTGTCGCCCTGTGTAGGTCAAGATATGGCAGACTTAGTTCTGTGTTCTACAGACAAGGCGATGGAGTCTTTCACTATAGGTTCCACTGACCTGTGCCCATCCCCAGCCCCTTTGAGACCATGTATTCTAAATGACCACCACTTTCTGTGGTAATACGACAGTAACCCACACTTTCTCAAAATGTCTTTCTCCACTACAAAGACTTCTGCCAAAATAACATGTTTTGCAACTTCCTCTGACATACTTTGGGAAATGCGTATTTCTCTTACTACTTGGAGAAGGCCTTTGTAGCCTTCACTTCTACCTCATTCAGTAAGAAATTAGACTGTGACTCCATTATAATACACTGTAATCAGCTATTAAGATCATGTATCATTCAGGTAATGATGGTTGAGGCAAGTTGCATTGTGATGGTTTAACTGTATGGTCAATGACATGTCCTAAATAAAATTATTTAATATCCTTCTAATGAAAAAGAGCTATTATTTACTTAGTGCCAGGCCTTATGCTGAAGGTTTTATATACATGACTTCATTCGGTCTTTATAATAACAGCAAATCAAAGCAGATTGTGTTATTTCTACATGGAAGGGAAGTAATAGAGGCTCTGAGAGGTTAGGGATTTGCCTACGGCCACATGGGTAATTCGTGATTTGTACTGAGATCTGTGTTGGTCCAAAACCGAGCCTTTTACTACTATAAATCTAGTCTATATGAAATGAATTTCCAAAACTCCATTGACCTTTAATACTTATATACACCCAAGGCATCAAAACATGTTTAGACAAACGAGTTTTATAATATCATTTTGAGACATTTCAGTGTGGTTTACAACTAGAATCTGACGTAACCAAAAATACATGGACCATGAAAGGAACTGAACTCATCACTGATTATAACTCTTAGGAATTGTGATTGTGTTCAAGTATCAGAGACAGTGTAGGTAACTGTGTACATACTTGACATGTACTGCAATGCACACATCAGAAATGCTCATTTTGATGAGTTTTGACAATTGAATATACCAATGTAATTACCACCTAAAACATGATATAGAATGTTTTATCACCTCAAAAAATTTCCCTTAGGCCTCATAACTATCAGTTCTACTTCATCAGAAACAGCTACTTTTTTATTTCTATAATTTAGATAGGTTTGCTTATTCTCTGATTTCAAATAAATAGAATAATATAGTATATACCTTCTGTGTCTGCCTTCTTTTGCTCAAAATAATGTTTTTGAGATTCATCTATGATTTTGTGTTTATCTACAGTTTGTTCCTTTTTGTTTCAAGTAATAGTCCATTATATGGATTTACTACACTTTGCTTATTCATTCTTCCATTGATGGACATTTGGGTTGTTATGTATTTTTTTGGCTACCATGAAAAATTCTGTTATGATCACTTGCACATAAGTCTTTGTGTGGATGAATGAATTTGGATTTCTATTGAAGAGATACCTAGAATTGGAATTGCTGAATTGTATATATATAGTTTTAATTTTTTAAGAAACTATTAAATTATTTTCTGAAAAGGAAGTACCATTTTGCATTTCTTTAAAAAAATTTTAAATATATTTTATTGATTATGCTATTACAATTGTCCCATTTCTCCCCCTTTATTCCCCCTCCACCCTGTACCACCCCCCCACCTTAGTTCACATCCATGGGTCATATGTATAAGTTCTTTGGCTTCTCCGTTTGTTATACTATTCTTAAATCCCCCCTGTCTGTTTTGTACCTACCATTTATGCTTCTTATTTCTTGTACCTTTTCCCTCCTTCTCCCCGCTCCCCATTCCCACTGATAACCCTCCATGTGATCTCCATTTCTGTGATTCTGTTCCTGTTGTTGTTTGCTTAGTTTGTTTTTGTTTTTAGGTTCAGTTGTTGATAGTTGTGAGTTTGTTGTCATTTTATCGTTCATGTTTTTGATCATCTTCTTTTTCTTAGATATGTCCCTTTAACATTTCATATAATAAGGATTTGGTGACGATGAACTCCTTTAACTTGACCTTATCTGGGAAGCATTTTATCTGCCCTTCCATTCTAAATGATGGCTTTGCTGGATAGAGTAATCTTGGATGTAGATCCTTGCCTTTCATACTTTGAATACTTCTTGCCTGCAAGGTTTCTTTTGAGAAATCAGCTGACAGTCTTCTGGGAACTCCTTTGTAGGTAACTGTGTCCTTTTCTTTGATGTTTTAAAGATTCTCTCCTTATCTTTAATCTTTGATAGTGTAATTACGATGTGTGCTTAGTGTGTGCTTCCTTTGGGATTCTCTGAGCTTCCTGGACTTCCTGGAAGTCTATTTCCTTTGCCAGATTGGGGAAGTTCTCCTTCATTATGTTTTCAAGTAAGTTTTCAATTTCTTGCTCTTCCTCTTCTCCTTCTGGCACTCCTATGATTTGGATGTTGGTTCATTTGAAGTTGTCCCGTAGGTTCCTAAGCTTCTCCTTACTTTTTTGAATTCTTCTTTCTTCATTTTGTTCTGGTTGAATATTTATTTCTTCCTTCTGCTCCAAACCGCTGATTTGAGTCCTGGTTTCCTTCCCTTCACTGTTGGTTCCCTGCACATTTTCCTTTATTTCACTTTTCATAGCCTTCACTTTTTCCTCTATTTTGCAACCATACTCAACCAATTCTGTGAGCATCCTGATTACCAGTGTTTTGAACTGTGCATCTGATAGATTGGCTGTCTCTTCATCACCTAGTTGTATTTTTCTGAAGCTTTGATCTGTTCTTTCATTTGGGCCATTTTTTTAAAATCTCAGAGCTCCTGTTATGCAGCAAGGGGAGGAGCCTTAGGTATTCACCAGGGAGGGGCAACCCAGGTAGCTGCTAGTGGCATTGTATGTGGGGTAGGAATCCAAGAGGGAACAATGGGGTTTGTTCAGCTCTTCGCCAGCTTTCAGTCACTTCTACCACTGCCCACAAGCAAATGGGTCCATCTGGTGCTGATTCCCAGGTGGTTGAGTTTGTGTATGTTCTAGAACCCTATGGGTCTCTCCATTGAACTCTCCTGTGAGGCTAAGAGTTTCTCCTGCTGCCTCAACCCCCATGGGTTTTTTCAGTCAGAGGTTTTGAGGCTTTATTTCCCTGTGCTGAAACCCTGGGTTCCGTGGTCTGTCTTGCTCCCCAATTGTTCCTCCCAGTTTATCCCCACGCAAATGTGGGATCACCCACTTCGCCAGCTGCTGCCTCGCCCCATTCTTCAGCTGCTGCCTTGCCATGAGTCCTTTCCACGCCAGCTGCCCATCTCCACCCCTCCTACCAGTCTGAATGAATGCTTCTTCTTTTAACTCCTTGGTTGTCGTACTTCCATACAGTTCCATTTTCTGGTAGTTCTGGTTGTTTTTTGTTTTTAAATTTGTTGCTGTCCTTTTTTGGTTGTACAAGGAGGCAAAGTGTATCTACCTATGCCTCCATCTTGGCTGGAAGTCCCCATTTTGCATTTCTATCAGCAATGTGTAAGGGCTTTAGTTATTCAATGTTCTTGCTAATACTTGGTATTGTCAGTCTCCTTAGTTTTAGTCATTCTAATAAGTATGTATGTACCTCATTATAGCTTTAATTTGCATTTTCTTAATGACAAATAATGTTGAGCATCTTTTCATGTATTTATTTGTAATTCTTATATCTTATTTTGTGAACTATCTTTTCAAAATATTTTGCCTACTTTCAAAAATTGGATTGTTTGTCTTCTTAACATTCTACTGTTCTTTATATATTCTAGATATTCTTTGACAAACATATTTTGCAAATATTTTCACTCAGTCTGGATTGCATTTTTATTTTTCTAACAATGACTTTGGTCAAACAAAAGTTTTTGGTTTGGATAAAATTCAATTTATCAATTTTTTATGTCATGGTTGGTTCATTTTTTTGTTCTAAAACATCCTTGCATACCCTGTCATCACAAAGCTTCTTGTTATATTTTTTTTTTCTGGAAGCTTTGTGGTTGGAGCTCTTACAGTGATGACTATGACCTCAAAATAGTTTTTTTGTGTTTGAGTGAGGGAAAAGACCTAGGTTCAACTTTGGTTTCCATGAAAATATCCAGCACTATTTGTTAAGCAAGATTTTCCCTTCCCCATTGAATTCTTTCGATGCCTTTGATAAAGAGCAATAGACTGAGTATGTGTGAGTCTAATCCTGGGCACTCTATTCTGTTCCTTTCAATATAGTTATGTAACCATAATGCTTTATAATCTTTATTACCATAGCTTTATAAAAAATCTTGAAATTTGGAGTGTAAGTCCAACTTTGTTGTTCTTTTATTTTGGCTACCCTAGATCCTTTGCATTTCCATAGTAATTTTAGAATCAGCTTGTCAATTTCTTCAAAAATATCCTGAGATTTTTATTAGAATTGCATTGAAACCACAGGTCAATTTGCACAAAATGGACATCTTAAAAATATTGAATATTCCAATAATTATACATGACATGTTTTTCTATTCATTTAGATAGTCTCATTTCTGTCAGCAATGTTTTATTGTTTTCAGGGTAGAGATCCTATATATCTTTTGTTTAATTTATTGCAATGGACTTTTGAATGCTGTTGTTAATGTTATTTTTTAATTTCATTTTCTAATTTTTTGTTGAAAACATAGAAATGCAATTGATTTTGCATATTTACCTTGTATCCTGCAACCCTGAGAAATTTTCTCATTAGTTCTAGTCTGATTTTTTTGTAGATTCCTTAGGATTTTCCATATACATAATCATGTCATCTGTGAATAAGAACTTACTGAGCTCCAAGTATTGTGCTAGGCATGGGATCTCTGGAAGAAGAAGATCTGGGCCCAGTCCTCAAGGAGCTAACATTCTTTGGGGAGCAGGCACATGGTGTAGCAGACAGGTCCTGAGCTTCAGAGTCAGCCCTGGAATAGGTCCTGGTTCACCTACTCACTCCCACTGTCACCTGAGGTGAATCATTTGCCTCTCAAAGCTTCAATTTGGAATAACAGTACTGATCACATAGAGTGGGTGTAAGGTTTGGGTAAGGTGATGAATGGAAGCATTTGGCACTGGGCTTGAACTTGAAGCAGTAAATAAGTGGTAGCTAGTATTAGTAGCTAGTACTACAAGTGGTAGGTAGTAACAAGAGTACAGTGAATGGAGACCCAAAGGATTATATATTTGATCTCTTAAAAGGGTCAATATTTTCCTATTTTCTAAAGAGTTTCTTTTATTCTTGTTTGCAAAATTACCATTAGTTAAACTTACATATAAAGTTATTTTTTACTGAAACATTATATTTTTTCATTTCCTATTACATCCTTAATTCTCCTGGTTTCTTTGTCCAGATACCTGCCCCCACACAAATACACACCAAGAACTCAAACACTGAACACAAAAGTCAATCCTTTGATCAATCTAAACCTTGTAATTATGGAATAAAAATGTTATTTAGTAGAAAGGCAATAAGACGTAAGAGGAAAGAGCATGGAGTTTTTCAGACCCAGGTTTAAATTATAACCTTGGACCAAAACTTACTCTCTTTGAACTCACTCTCTCCACCTATAAATGGAGATAATAATATCTACCTTTTAGGGCACTCATGAGAATTGAATGAGCTCAGAACATAACAAACATTCAAAATAAGTATTAATTTTCTTCCTCTCATCAACACTTATTATCTTTAATTATTTTAATCTAGTGGTTCTCAAACTTGTAGATATCAGAACTCTCTTACACTCTTAAAAATTAAAACCTCCCCCCAAGAGCTTTAGTCTGTATAGGTTACATTTATCAATATTCATCATATTAAAAAACAAAAATGAGAAAATTTAAAAGTCATTGGTTATTGATTATTTAATAATTACAATTAGAAATGCACTGTATATTACTATAACATATCTTTATAAAAAATAACCTTATTTTTCCAAAACAAAAATCAGCTCAAAGAATAACCGTTTTTACATCTTTGCAAATCTCCTAACGTCTGGTTTACTAGAAGACGACTAGATTTTTACACTTGCTTCAGTATTTAATCTGCTGCAATATTTTGTTTTGTGTGAATTCCATGAGGAAAGTCAGACCTCACATATCTAGTTAGAAAAAGGAGATGCATTTAACAGCTTTTTCTCATGATTGTGGATGTTCTTTGACACTACATTCAAACTAAACAACAGGTAGAATTTAGCTTCAGTCTGGAATCTGAAACAATATTAATGACCTCTTCGTATTCTGTTACGTTAAACGCCATTGGTCTGTCTTGCTCTTTGAATGACTTTTACCAATGTGCATGATTTTATAATAGAACGCTTTGGCCTTTCAGAAAACATGGTTTCACTGAGTTGTGCAGATCTCCCAAATTTCATAATGCATTATCATAAACATGACATTTGTTAATATCACCATCAATATCATCAGATAATTCTTGATGTATTGGACAGCTATTAATCTCATAGGTGTCAGATGAAAGTTTTCCCAAACCCTAATTTTTTAGCTACCTCAAATTTTATCTTTGGTAACAAATACAGAGCATTGTTTTCCTTGAAGTGGCAGGCTCACTTTACTCACTTTTTTGTAAAGATGTTACTTATTTATTTTTAGAGAGAGGGAAAGGGGAGGGGAAGGGGAAAGAAATATTGATTGGCTGCCTGTTGTATGGACCCCATCTGGAAACCAAACCCACAACCCAGGCACGTGCCTTGACCAGAAATCGAACTGGCAACCTTCCCCTTTGCAGGACAATGCCCAACCAACTGAGCCACACTGGTCAGGGTTCGCATTATTCATTTTAAGAACATGCCTGCCAAATACCTACGTTAGAATAACAGCTTGACTGTTGAGCATTCTTTCAGGTGAATATAGTACTCTGTGAAAAAAGGGCTCATTCAGCTCAGTCACAAAGTGCTTTCCCACTATAAACACTGTACTTGGCTGTGCAGCAGAAATGTTGTATGTGTATTTCCAATGGGGTCACACTGCAATATTTCTTAACAACATGTTCTCAAGGGTGTGTACTTAATAAAATTAATAACTTTTACTGCTCCATCAAGGACAATCAAGTAAAACTTACATTTTAAAAATTATTATGGTAAATGCTTGCTGGTAAAAAATATATATATAAGGACAACTATACAGTTTTGTGCTTTGATCCATGGTAAGGCAGTAGCAGTTTTGCTCACTATGATTTTTGCATCATCAGTGCAAATGTCAACACAGTAAAAAAAGAAAAAGACACATAATGTCTTTTATTATTGTGAAAAAGTTGGACCTTAAGGACTCTGAAAAAGTCTTAGGGATGGACATCTATGTGTCTGTGCACTGCACTTGTAAAAGCCTTTTTTAATTTAATCTGTAATGTGTTTTAGAGTTTGCAAAGATGTATGTAGAAGGATCACTACATTATTTAATTACAGAAAATTTTCTGAAATAAATTTTCAGTAACTGTCAAACTATGATACATCTCATAACCATTAAAATTTATATTTTAATTTTCTTATTTTCACTTTTACATAAAACCCTAATTTTCTTCGGTTAACATACATTCTTATTTTAATCATTCTTATTTTAGCAAGTAGGTGAGTTTGCATTTGATTCTAGAAATATCATTAGCCAAATCTATGATCTTGCCTTAGGTTAGTTCTAGACTCTGTGTGAAGTGATTTATGTAAGAAGTGACACCAATATTTAGTAAGTACATACCCAGAAAAGCTCATTGCTCTGTGTGTTTTGCACATTTTATCTCATTCAGGACTCTCCACTATTCTGCTAGGTAGATGTTATCTGTGGTCAACTCTTCAGAGTTTCAATGAAAGCCCATGTAAGATATTAAAAATGGGGGAATAGGATTGCCTTCTGAGAGCTAAAGTTAAACATACGAACCAGAAAAGAATTATGAAAAGTTCTCTGGAAGTGACAGACTGGCTCCTGGGCCCACCAGACCAGGTAACCTGTTGAAGCTAAAAGAATGAACAGGCCTGGTAGGTTAGAGGACAAGATGTATGTAGAAGGATCACTACATTATTTAATTACAGAAAATTTTCTGAAATAAATTTTCAGTAACTGTCAAACTATGATACATCTCATAACCAGGTAACCTGTTGAAGCTAAAAGAATGAACAGGCCTGGTAGGTTAGAGGACAGTGAAGAAATAAGGGGTGCAGATGCAGGTATAGGCCACATTCATCCAGACCAGGTAACCTGTTGAAGCTAAAAGAATGAACAGGCCTGGTAGGTTAGAGGACAGTGAAGAAATAAGGGGTGCAGATGCAGGTATAGGCCACATTCATCCAAGGGCCTCAGCCAAGGCACTTATAGTCTCTAATCTCATGAACTTTCATAGCTTCCCAAACTTTTGTTAGCCGACTACAGATTGGGGTGCAGCCAGGTGTGACCAGGAGCATCCATCTGGAGATGGGTGTATTGGGACATCTCAAACTGTACCAGTCAGTGCTGGGGTCCCCCAAGTCCCTTTGTTCTGAACCCCAAGGACACATCAGATTATGACATGCTTTCTTTTTTAGTATCAGCAGACTATGAAAATGACTACCTCGGCAGAGAGTAGCATTCTGGTCCTAGTAGGGCTCTATTATTCTGTGTGAGTGAACCCATAGTAATTCTAATTTGTACATACAGTTGATTCCCATTATTCACAAGAGTCTCATTGTATAGTCTCCTTGAACACTGAATTAGCAAATGCTGAACCATTGCTCCTAGGGGAAACATGGGGTTAGTTTCCTGTGAGCCACTGGTCATATTTTCACCAGCTGATTAATATATAATTCTGTTTAAAAACACCTTATTTAATATATATTGCTAATTCATTAACATTGAACTCATAGATGACAGCTACTATAACTCACACCAGGACAAGGCATATCGAATATAATTATGTTTTCCATAGGCACATCACTGCCTCCTTGCACTTAGGAACACTAGACAGCCCTTCAGCACCACACTTGAGGGACATTCTAAACAGCACAATCACCAACAAAAAACACAAGGATGCAAAAAACATGGCACCAAAAGACCATGAAAAGGACACCTGTTTACAGCCTGAAAGCTAAAGCAAGAAGGCAGAGCCTTGTTTAACCTCAGCTGGGAACATGTGTATCAAGTGACTCAAATTTTTTTTTTTTTTTGCTACACTGTGCATTTATATAAATGACCGAGAAAGCGTTGAGAGTATTGATTTGGGGGTTACAAAGCAATTTTAGCAAGTAGGTGAGTTTGCAGATATGGAATCATGAATAATGAGGATTGACTATATACCTCAAGCAGATAAACCTGTTGAACAGGAGTCTGACCCTGAAAGATGTACTGTTTTTTTCTGTATTGACAAGACAGGCTTCTGACCCTGCAAAGCTGCGCTTAGAAAAGTCAACCAGCTCTCCCCAGGCAGCACACACCACAACCTCACTTGGAGCTACACCTTTTGTCCCTATTTCTACACCAGTGTTTCTCAAGCTTTAGAGCAACACAGATTGCTGAGCCCAGCTCTGACATTTCTAAATCAGTAGGCCTGGAGTAGTGCCCCAGATACTGCATTTATAACAAATGATGATTGTGCTACTGGTCCAGGGACTACACTTTGAGAACCTCTGCTCTATACTATTTTCTCCATTCTACAAAACTCAGTGGGTTGAGTAACCTGCGCCAAGTCTTATGCACAGCTACTAACTGGGTTTCAGAATATGCTGTGGCTGAACTGATGATCAGCTCTTTCTGTTCTACTGCAATATTTGGGGGGAAACTATCCTAACATGACATTTTCCCCATATGTAAACTGTTTTAAGTGGTCGTTTTATTCCTAGGCTGGTCCATAACAGTCTGTTCAGTCATTGAGCAGGGATCTAGAACCAAAAGCCCTGCTCTGGTTTTTGGGCCCTTGGCAGGCAGCACTGGGAGTGCAGGAGGGAGTACAGGAGGGAAAAGACAGGTTCACTCTCAGTTTTGCTACAGGGTGACTCACACTTGATGACAGCTCAGGGTTTCAGAATACAAAGAAATCGTTGTCGTCATGTAAACTTAATGGTGGATGTTGGTTGAGAGGCAATGGGAGGTAGTGATTATACACACGTACACACTCACGGAGGAGTGGGGAGTCTGCTCACCTGATTGTCTATTACCTGAGCTTGAGTCAGTGTAAGACAGCGTGAGCTCTAAGTGTTAGCTAATGTAGTCAGTTTGGAAGGGGTGTGTCAGAGATGATAACAACAACCTTAGCAGTGAGACTCATAACCAAGTTAGAGTCAGGCACTTCAGAAAAAACTTATTTTCATTTAAGACAGTGTTGCCTTAGATCTATTAATATTTCATCAAGAATCTTCTCATATTTCATTCTTGCAGTAGTATTCCATATTTCTGCTTACCTACATTTGGATTCAAGCACATTTTGCCATTGACAAATGATGCTGAAAGATTCAATGAAATTGTGAAGAATCAGAAAATTTCTGCTAATATTGACACACCTGAAGGTGGATTTGATGCAATCATGCAAGCCGCTGTGTGTAAGGTATGCTGAGGGGAAGAGTGATTTACTCTGATAACACACATTTCATCTCTTATGACCGCATCTACTCTGAAAAGCTTGGCTAACTTTATCTTTTCTTTAATTGTCATATTTCTACATTGGTATTTTTCTTAAAACAGAATTTCTGTAAAATTTCTAATTCAACCATGTTATAATGGGACAGTTTTATTTCTAATATTTGAATAACCTTGTAAAATTGTAGAAGTCTTGGGGAACTTTACTACAAGTCGTATGTGATTCATTTTCAAAAAATTAAGTCAGATTAATCAGGTTTTTATTTAATCGTGGTAAACAATATCAAAGGCAGAAATAATTTAAAAAGTGAAAATGCCCTAAATCAGTATAAATTTCTATGTATGATTAGATATCCATTGTTATGAGCCAACAAAATAAGCATCCAAAGCCACGCTGTCTGTGCAGCAGTGAAGGAACACCACTCCTTCTTGATAATCCGACACTTATCCAACCACAGGAACAATTCTTGTCCTCAGATGACAGCTCTCCATGGAAAATATCAAGAAATAGACAAGGCTGAAGCTCCCAGAGGGTGGGAGGACCAAGGAATAAGGGAAGGAAGGAAAGGATAAGGTGGGATGGTACAGCCAGGATGAGCTTTTGCCCAACTAGTTCTGGACTAATGTTAATTAAATGGGAGAGCTTTCCTAAGGAACAGCCAACAGACCATCTTAACTGACAGTAGTGTGGGGTGATACTTTGATAAGCAATTCTTTTCCTCTTATTACATTTATAAATTTTGAATGATACAGTAGAAAGATAAATATGTGCCTAAATGTTAGGTGACAGTTTAATAAAACAGGCTTACTCAAAGTCCATTTTGTGCTGTATTCTGACTCGTTTTGCTTTAGCTTGGATTTAGGGTAATCTATGACATCCTTCCCTTCATTTTTCTGGTAAATTGAAACTGGACGGTAAAACGAACTATGTAAAAGTTGGGATCAAGTGGATACTGATTGTAGTGAAACTATTTTTTCTGAAGCATTAATCATCTAAAAATGTTATCCAGGAAAAAGCAAACATCACAAAATTTTGTGTGTTTACTGAAGAAATTAAGAAAGACAAATAAATGGAAGCATATACCGTGTTCACGGATTAGAAGAATTAACATCATCAGACTATCCATACTACACAAAACAATTTGTAGATTCAATGCAATCCCTATTAAAATATCAGTGACATATTTCACAGATATAGAACAAATATTTCAAAAATTTATATGGAACCATAAATGACCCTGAATAGCATCAGCAATTTTGAGAAAGAAGAACAAAGTAGAAGGGATCACATACCTGGCATCAAATTATATTACAAGGCCACTATAATCAAAACAGTCTGGTACTGGCATAAGAACAGACATAGATCAACAGAACAGAATAGAATCCAGAAATAAACCTATGTGTCTACAGTCAAGTAATATTTGACAAAGGGGGCAAAAGTATAAAATGGAGTAAAAATAGCCTCTCCAACAAATGGTGTGAGGAGATCTGGACAGCTACATGCGAAAAAATGAAACTCGACCATCAGTTTATACAATACGCAAAGATAAACTCAAGATGAATAAAACACTTAAATACAGGTCATGACACCATAAAAGTTCTAGAGGAGAACATAGAAAAATCACAGACATTCCATGCAGCAATATTTTTACTGATATGTCCCCTAGAGCAAGGGACATAAAGGAAACAAAAACAAATGGGACTTCATAAACTAAATAGCTTCTGCACGGCTAAAGAAAACATCAGCAAAATGAAAAGGGAACCAACTGTATGGGAAAGTATATTTGCAAATGATACCTCGGACAAGGGTTTGATCTCCAAAATATATAAAGAACTCACAAGACTCCACTCCAGGAAGACAAACAATCCAATTAAAATAAGGATATGGACAAAGGACCTGAACAGACACTTCTCCAAGGAAGACATACAGAGACATATGAAAGGATGCTCGACATCAACAGTCATCAGAGAGATGCAAATAAAAACCACGATGAGATACCACTTAACACTTATCAGAAAGGCCATGATAAACAAATAAACAACCAAGTGCTGATGAGGTTGTGAGGAAAGGGAACCTTAGTGCACTGTTGGTGGGAATGCAGACTGATGCAGCCACTGTGGAAAACAATATAGAATTTCCTGAAAAACTAAAAATAAAACTGCCTTTTGACCTGGCAATTCCACTGCTGGGATTATACACTCAGTATCCTGAAACACCAATTGAAAAAAACCTATGCACCCCAATGTTCATAGCAGCACAATTTACAATAGCCAAGTGCTGGAAGCAACCTAAGTGCCCATCAGTAAATGAGTGGATCAAAAAACTATGGTACACATTCAGGAACTTCTGGCCAATATTGAGGCATAGGTAGATACACTTTGCCTCCTCACATAACCAAAAGGACAACAACAAATTTAAAAACAGAAAAGAACCAGAACTGCCAGAAATGGAACTGTATGGGAGTCTGACAACCAAGGAGTTAAAGAAGAAACATTCATCCAGTCTGGTAGGAGGGGCAGAGGTGGGCAGCCCGGCTGGAGAGGATGTGTGGCAAGGCAGTGGCTGGTTGTCTCACATTTGTGTGCAGATAAACCAAGAGGAATAACTGGGGAGCAAGACAGACCAGGCAACCTAGGTTTCCAGTGCAGGAAAATAAACCTCAAAATCTCTAACTGTAAAAACCTGTGGTGGTTGTGGTGGTGGGAGAAACTCCCTTCACAGGAGAGTCTGTTGGAGAGGCCCACAGGATCCTAGAATGTACACAAGTGCACCCAGCCAGGAATCAGCACCAGAAGGGTCCGTTCCATTGTGAGTAGTGGGGGAAGTGACTGGAAACCAGCCAAGAGCCGAGCAAGCAGCAAGAAACACACCAAGACACATCATAATTAAGTTAGCGAAGATTAAAGATAAGGAGAGAATCTTAAAAGCAGCAAGAGGAAAGGACACATTTACCTACAAAGGAGTGCCCATTAGACTATCAGCTGATTTCTCAAAAGAAACCTTACAAGCAAGAAGGGGCTGGAAAGAAGTATTCGAAGTCAGGAAAGGCAAGGACCTACATCCAAGATTACTCTATCCAGCAAAGTTATCATTTAGAATGGAAGGGCAGATAAAGTGCTTCCCAGATTAGGTCAAGTTAAAGGAGTTCATCATCACCAAGCCCTTGTTATATGAAATGTTAAAGGGATATATCTAATAAAAAGAAGATAATCAAAACTATGAATAGTAAATTATGATACATTTATACAATGGAATACTATGCGGCAGAAAGAAAGAAGGAGCTTCTACCCTTCACAATGGCATGGATGGAACTGGAGAGCATTATGCTTAGTGAAGTAAACCAGGCAGTGAAAGACAAATACCATATGATCTCACATATAAGTGGAACCTAACCAACAAAAGAAATAAGCAAGCAAAATATAACCAGACACATTGAAATAACAAACTGACAGTTACCAGAGGGGAAGGGGAAGGAGGATAAGAGGGGAAAGAAGGGAAAGGGTCTACTCAAGGAACATCTATAGAAGACCCATGGACAAAGCCAAAGGGGGATAGGATTGAGGGTGGGAAGTGGTGGTGGGTGGGGTGGGGGAAAGTGGTGGTGGGAAAATGGAGACAACTGTACTTGAACAAAAACAAAAATAAAATAAATAAAAAGAATTTTGTGTGTTTACTACATTAATATTATCAATTTCCAATAGATGAAAAAGGCTAAAATAGACCAGAGATATAATTTTATAATCTGAATGTGTCCAATCATAATTGATTCACTCTCAATAAATGCCTGCCTCTATCCAATACAATCTAAATATTTCTTTCTCACTGTAGGAAAAAATTGGCTGGCGGAATGACTCCCTCCATCTCCTGGTCTTTGTGAGCGATGCTGATTCTCATTTTGGAATGGACAGCAAACTGGCAGGCATCGTCATTCCCAACGATGGGCTCTGCCACTTGGACAGCAAGAATGAATACTCCATGTCGACTGTCTTGGTATGTAATCTGCACTCTACACTGTTTTCAGGGCTATAAGGAGGCAAATGAAGCAACGGTTGCTCCAGTACATAGCAGAATAAGCCACACTTGGTGCAAACAGTGTACATTTTCCGATTTGAGGTTAACAAATTGCCCTGTCTCTGTCCTCATCGCTCTTAGAGGTTCTCACAGGAGTACAGCTGGGCGGTGGGGCTGTGTGAGAAGTCTGGATCTGCTGCAGCACAGAAGATCCCATAACCTCCTAATTTTTCAAAGAGCCAAGGCCAGCAAAATGCAGAACAGTTAGCTTGTTCTGTTCTCAACCACAGCCGTAGAAAGGAGGGCTCAGAGCACAACTGCAATCACTTAGGAGTTGCTGTGAATGACGGTCCCAGAGCATGCTTCATAAATAATGCCATGTCTTCATGGACAGTTGGGCTGTGCAGAAAACAATGAGCCAAATACTGCTTGGTTTGTGCTTATTAACATTTGCTGTACTTTTTCGTCATTCAAAAAATGCTGGTAACATGCAAGGAAAAAACACTTGACTTTTTTAAACAAGGTAAAAATTTCAGAGCTCTTTCGATGTACATTATTTCATTCAGTTCTCACCAGTATCTTGTGTATGTAACTGCTCTCCTTAAACAGACCGTAAGACTGCCATGTTTGTGCATGTGTTATTCCCTCTTCCTGGGATGCTCTTCCTTCCCGGATTGCTGAGAAACTCTTAATTATTCTTCAAACCCCAGCTCAATCATGACTGCTCCCAGCGGCCCTTTTGGATCTCTGCTGGGCCAGGTAGTGATCGCCTCTCCCCTCGCTCTCATACATACATGTCTCCGTGCCCATGGCTGTGCGGAAATGTGTTTGCTCATGTCTGTCTCTACTTCTCTAATGTGTGTTCCTCAGGGCCAGGAGTGCCTGGACCACAGTGGGCACTGACTACTCGATGAGATAGAGTTGAATTATGAAGTAACAACATGGGAAGGTTATATTATCCCCATTTAATATCTGGAAAAATATGGTACAGAGATTCTAAGTGACTTCTTAAAATGACAATTCTGTAAAAGTTTATGTAGGGGAAGAAAGGGAAGGAGAGGGCGAGGAGAAAGAGAAAGAATTCTAATATCAGATTGGAATAAAAAAAACCTGTTCTCCAAAAGAAGAATTTGGTGAGGTAATATATATAAATGCTTAGTACAGTGCTGCCAATTGGTTTTTAAAAATCTATTGGTTCACAAATCATCTGCCACCATCCCTTGCCTAAATTTCTAAACTTGAACATGAATGTTTTCCTATAACTTTTGATTAATATTATTTCCCAAACTTATTTAATTATATAAATTGCCTTTCCATATTGTAAGATCAATGAGGGTAGCCACATACTGTCTTTTAGCCAACAAGGAACAAGAAATTGTGAGAAATGAACCTCCTCTTTTCTTGCAATTATTCAAATGCTCCTTAATAGATATCTTTGAAAGGTAGGACTATAGAAGTAAACACTACCTATTGCTTAATATGACCATCTCATCTAATAAATATTTAATTCATCCTTGCTGAGTTTCTGCACATGCACAGAAGCCATGAGCCGTTTCCATGCACACCTGTGACACAGCCCCCGGGTCCTCCGAGCACTTTCTATGCACTCAACACCGGGCCAGGTTCCTGGGGCCACAAAATAACAAGACATGGTCCCTGGCCTTGAGAAACTTACAAGATTATTGTGGGAGCTAAACCAACTGATATGGATCAAAGAGAAAATTACATTTGCCCACCTACGAAGGGCTACATGGTATGATTCCGGCCATACATGCACGGCAGTTGAAAGGTGTGAGAACATGTGGAGATAAGGAGGGGCCAGCATTGGAGGAATTCATGCTGAAGGGTGAAGGATGCTTAGTGTTTGGGCACTTGAACAGCAGAGGAGATGGGCAACGTCAGACTGAGGAAGATTTATATTATCTGGATTTTACCAGTACCTACTAATAAAAATCCAAATGGCCTGGAAGGCATGTATTACACAGCCAGATCTGCAGTTAGGTCCTTTGCCTGAAGTGCTGAGAATATGTGAACACACCACATTAGTGCACAGTGTCCCTTCACTTGGGCTGATTTCAGACATTGTCAACAATTTCTTAGTTCAGTTGTTTGCAGGCTAATCTTTCATTTGAGTTTCCTCTTTATACATTATCCACATTTGGATTCATGTAAGAGGCAAAGGTGCCGCGTGATTTGCAGCCTTGGAAAATAAGGCCATCTGCAGATTTGATAATAAATGACTTCTTTATTTTTCAAAGTATGCATATCACTTGGGAATGACATGTCAATGGGACAGAAGTACAATGTGTTTTCAACTGTCCTGTAAAACTATTGCAGGATCCCATAAAACTGATTAGCGACCTCAAAGAAGCAATAAGACCAAGCCAAGAACTGGTACAGGAATGTCTCAAATCAGATAGGAATTGTAGTGTGTCATTCATCAGCAGGCTGACCCTTCCTCAGACCTCATGCCACCTCACTCAATGCCAGTACCAGTTTCAGAGCTACAAAAGTCACCCAGTCATATCATCGCAGTCTAACTACTCCTTCCTCCACTCTGACATTCCCTTTAACTTGAGCCTACCTGGTAAATGATGCTTCGAAGAAGAAATGTGAAAATATGACACACTACCAGTCATTTAATAAACTTCAAGTGATCTCCTTGGAAGAACAGAGCATAAATACACCATACCACATTGATAGGCACTGACTCTTAGGAATTAAGGGGATTTACAAAATTGAGGAAACAATTATTAAATTAATTAAGTAAATAATGCTAATCGTGTATTTGTTTATTTAGAGTAATAGATACAATAAAACCTATGAGCATTGAAATGCCAAACTTATTAAGATATCTTTGAAAGAAACATTCTTTTCTTTATTTTACATGTTTTCGTTAAGATGATACTTAAAATCTATATGTTAATTTTAGGAATATCCCACGATTGGACAACTCATTGATAAACTGGTACAAAATAATGTGCTACTGATCTTTGCTGTAACCAAAGAGCAAGTTCATTTGTATGAGGTAAGCAAACTTTATTCAGGAAATTCCTTTAGGGAGATTATTCAACCTGAAACTTGAACATTAACTCTGTGAGTTTAACGCATGAGAAGTCCATTAGAAAATCATTAACACGTGCCAAATATACTGGACACTTGGCAAAGTGGACTCAGTTACTGTTTACATTTTAAATTATAAACATGGGGGTGCAGAGAAGAATCGGGGACAGATATGGTGGGACCAGGAAGAAGGAGTTATGGTATGGAAATGAAAAGGTGAGTTGAAAGAGACTACCAGTAAATGTAGGACCACCTGCCTAATGGAAAAGTAGTCCATCCTTCCTTAAACTATTTCATCTGATGAGGAAGGAGTCAACAGAAGCAGAAAAATTACGAGGATGGGGGAGAATTCACTTTAAATTCCCAGACATTTGCAAATTAGGTACATAAAAAATATATATAAATAGAGGCACAATTCAAGCAGCTATTGAGAAGTGAAAAGCTGAAAGAAAAACTTGTTAAATTGGGCCAAAAAATAATTTCCTCCTTAAAGGAGCTGGATTTGCAGTTGAAGTTTTGGGATGGAAGCACCAATTGCAGAAAGAGAATGGTTTCATTAGATGAAATAACGTTTGATAATCAATGCCTATCTGTAAGACATCCATGCATATACAGAAGATTTCTCCGGTTTCTTCTGAGCCTAAGAAAATAATATGTCAAAATGCCATGAAATGAGTTGCTAGCAAATGGTCTATTCCTAATGGATGATGTCGCAGAGAAGTAAGGAGACTCTAGCCTGGGCCCTAGAAAATGTAGAGAAAATGGGTGTATATTAAAGTCTTCGACTTCCATGCAGAAACTTCAAATACGTCTAAATTCAGTCTGATCTCCCATTCCTTTGGAAAGGACCTCTTAACAAGCTTGGTGAATTTACGGGCTCGGGAAACTCTGACATTATTTCACAGTGGCTTTGATTAAATGCCACTCACTGCTAAGGACGGCACTGCGCATGAACTTGCATCAGGTTCTGTAGAAAGGATTCAGGAGGAGATCCTATCTTGCATTTTTAATGAGAGGAGGGTATTGTACTCCAGGTGAGATTGCCGTCTGCTGAAAACCAAGGAAGTCCCTTGAAATAAAGCTACATACTCAAAGCCTTTGTTCTACTTTGAGACCATGTGGGTTCACCTGATCTGGGCATTTTCTTAAGGCTCTTTAGTACGTGATTCTTGTTTCCAGTGGTTTTAAGTAGTAGAGCTGCAATAGACCACAGATACAATAATGAGTCTATTCTGCCTTTGATCCTTAAGGCTAGCTTGAGAGGACCCTGGGGGTCTCCACACCTCCTCCTCAGCAGGGCTCCTGTTTAGGAGTGGGAGGAGGGGTGCACAGAACTCTTCTTAAAAGGAGAGTCAGGGAAACATGACCGATGATCATGAACATAGACAACTCTAACTCACATTGGTAACAGTCTTTAAGACTCACAACTCATTTGTATACCTCCTCAAAACTGCTGTTAAAAAGACAGAGGAAGGTGAAAACTGCATGGCAAAACAGAACCTGTCCGATTTAAGCTTGTTGCATCCACGGTTCCCTTTTGCAAAGAAAATGATCATTTCCATGGAAAACACAGATTAGAGCCTGCCTCTAAAGCAACAGCAGGACATTTATTTTGCCTGCCTGCTAATCTCATTACAAGGCAGATTTCTGTTCTGTCATGATCTGTGGTCTTTACCATTCAGGCTCTGCTAGATTCAAAGGGACGTTTGCAGGGAGACCCTCAGTGGACCAGGTCAGCAGCCCACTCTTTGACTGCTGTTCTTCCATATTTTATTTTTATTTTGTTGGACTCTCCATTCCATTTGCATCTGTGGGGGCAGGCAGCAGCCAGGTCTAAAGATGATGACAGTGACATTGCACTTCCCTGAAGGCTTCACACAGCATGTAAATGCTGATCTCTTGCTTTATTGATAATGAAAACTGAAAATAGACCAATAGTGGCTCGTGTTGCTCTTCCATTTAAATCTCTTAGAAGGATCCCTAGGTATACAAGAACTCTGTGCAACCTGATGTCTGGATAGCTGTGATAGAAGAACATAACTGCCAAAGAATCACTGAAAAATAAAACCAACATTAGGATTAATAAAGCAACTAAGTGGTTGACTGTAATGGAAATTCCAGAGGGCAAATTGCTTGTGCCAGTTGTGTGTTAAGCGTAGCTAGGTGCATATTCCTCAAGCAGGGGATGGATCAGGTTCAATGGCACCTCATCTTGTAGCAAATAAGATTTATGTAACCCATTCACAGGATGCAGAGGAAATGACTGTTTTCTCAGTGATTTTGGTAAGATGCTTTAGACTGCCCAGGTGCAGAGCGTTGCTGTAACAAGAGATGAGTAAACAACCGAAAGGATGACGTAAGCAGTTGTGCCTTCAGTTCGGTGTGACTACAGCGTGCGCCCCAGACTGCAGCAAACAGATGACTTTGAACAAACTTATTATTGTGAATAGTTTCCTGTTTGTTCAATTACAGGGTTCAAAAGATAATGATAGATAATAGACTGAACAGTAGATAGTATATTTATTATATTCTAGTGCTAAATACCATTTTGATTCAGGATTCAATTATCCAAGCTAAGAATTTTTTTAAAATCTCCTCTGTTGTTTTCAAATGCTTATTGTTAATTTACATTAAGATAGTATCAGGGTACTGAACCCCAAGTATCTGATTTGACTAGTCTTTCCTTCTTAGTGAGAACCTGAGATAAAAAGCAGTTAAGTCAGCGTTCTTTACTACATTGCCAAATCAAATTATTAATCACATGGGATTATTTGCAAGTCTTTAAAATATCCTTAAAATGTCTACAACTGCTTCGAAAATATGAGTTTTGTGAAGTTAATAACAATAATTATTATATGATCTGGTATTTATGATATAATGTTGAAAAACACAGTGCTTAGAAAGTAAATAATATATATTGGTAATAGACACATCCTGTTTAGTCACTAACATCTATGACCACTAATTGATGTCCCTATGATTATTAGGACAGAGTCATGTGTCTAAAGCATGAGGACAGGGACCCAAGCAGGTTTTTATGTTACCACAGGATCCCTCTCTGTGGAGGTAAAAAGCCCTCGATTATCACTCTTTGAGGAGAATGGTCTTGCTCATCTTTCTGTTTAGGCCAATTCTCCATATACAGTAGATGCTCAGTAAGTATTTGTTGAGTGAATTCTTTAAAAATTGTAATATAAGTACCTCATCTTTCTCAAATTGAGTCAAAGTTTCTAAATAGAGACTTGGAGTTTGGGGTGACAAATACCTGGCAAGGTTGAGGGATCCCATGTACAAGAACAGGTGGGGGTGCCTGACCCAATGCTACTACCATCCCTGAAGCCCTGGCTGTCCCAGCCCCTCCCTTTCCTTCAGCTTTGACACAGGTGTCACCGCAGAGGAAACAAACACTCTGCCGTCAACCTTCGGACCAACTTGTTGGAAAAGCTCCATGGCCTCCTTGCTAGGCTATGAAAGGAAAACCCCTGAGCAATTACCCTCTTGACAGTCATTATATCTAAAAACAAGCATAGCACCCTGGCTAGTGTAGCTCAGTGGATTGAGTGCGGGCTGGGAACCAAAGGGTCCCAGTTCGATTCCCAGTCAGGGCACATGCCTGGGTTACAGGCCAGGTCCCCAGTGAGGGCCATGTGAGAGGCAACCATACATTGCTGTTTCTCTCCCTCTCTTTCTCCCTCCCTTCCTCTCTCTCTAAAAATAAATAGATAAAAATTAAAAAAATAAAAAACAAGCATAGAGAGTAGCCACAATATACACTGAGCCTGACGTTCTGTTGTAGCTTGTGAAAAGTATCGACCATATACGGATTTCAATTTTTCAGGAATCAATAACCCAGTTTTTATTTCACCCTTCTTTCTTTCTTTTTTTTGTTTTTGCTCATCTTTTGAGCTTTTCACTGCAGCAAGAGAGTTGAAAGGAGGCAGAGAAATTAGGGAAGAAGATAAAACAAAAATTGGATCCTTTTGCTATTTGTTAGCTGTTTTGTTATTGTTTTGTCTTATAATGTTCACTGTTGGAAAAGTTCAAAACAGTTTTGATTGGATGAAAATCCCTTCATCTCTGACCCCAGTTTCCGCCCCCGCTCCAACCCTGGGACACACAGAATAACTTCCAGCTCAGTGGTCAGTGACTCAGTCTGGAGGGGACATCACCGTGAACTGCAGTGATCTTTGCACGGGCAGCACAGCGTTAGCTCTGGTGCAGTTCATTTTAGGGCAGGGTCTAGACAGTTGTGTTCGAGCCTATCCACTTCACCTTATAATGGAGTATTCCAAACTTATGCTTTTAGAAAAAATAAAATCATCTAAGAATATAAATAAAATTTGTGGATTATGAGAAATATCCATGGAGTTAATAAATTGCTTTTAATTCAGGGGTAATGGGGAAGGATTTTGATCTCTCTTTAATCGAGGTATCTGGGAACAAAGACTGAGGTGAGCCAGCTACTTACACTTTTCCTTATTAATAAAAACCTCTCAGGGAGAGAAGATTTGGGGATAAGACTCATGTCTTCAGATTACCAATGCAAAGTTCTTAGAAGTATTTTCCAGTCTTATTAATAAATTGCAATCATGAAATTCATCAGTAGCTACCCCCCTTAGATTCCATGTAGTACTTTTCTTTTAAAGAATGTGAAGGCTCATAATCCAGACAGGAAACACAGAACAGAAATACTGATTGATGCCCTATTAAGCCAACCCATGCAGAAATATAACATAGCATTTCAGCAGTACAAGACTTACATATTTCAAGATTTATAAAACACCCAGAATGTCTAGCATATGATTGGAACCAAGACACTATTGATTGCATCCATTTGTTTATTCATCCATTCAGCAAACACTTCATGAGCTCCTCCCAAGAACCAGGATTTCTGACTAGAGGAGCATAAGACACAGTGCCTCCCCCAGTCAGTCTCATAGAACACTGACAGACTTGTAGACCAATAAACAGGATAAGGGCATTTTAGAAGTTGCATTCTGAAAAGAGACCAAAAGCAGAATTTTGCGAAGGGGCTAGAATTTTCATATCTGTCTCTATTTTTACTATTTTCTATTTGTTAAGCAGGGCAGCAAATTACGTGGCAATCATAAACTGCCTGTGATGCTAACAGTCCCATAGCTTTGCACTAAGCACTCCTTCGGTTTGCAGCAGTGGAAACTGAGGGCTAGAGATGATATGCAGCTATGACTAACAAGAACAGGGAAGGTTTGCCTAGGGCTCATTATGTGGCAGCCTGGGGGTAAGTATTTTAACTCATTTTATCATTTAATCTCCATATGATGGCTGTAGAACACAAAATAACAAAGCAAGTTACATGAGAGAGCCAGGATTTGAACCTAGGCAGTTTGAGTCCACAGGTCCAACCACTGAGCTTGAAGAGCAATTGAACCTGAACTGCTGTAGTGAGAGAACATGGTAGTTTATAGCCACTAGATATAAAGTAACCTTTTAAATAAAGTAACTGACTTTGAAAGTCACTGAGCAGTGAAAGCCCAGTGCCTCAGGGTAGAGCAGAGCTGTCTTACAAGTGAACAGAAAGGTAATATTCTTATAAATGGTGGAGTCCTTCAAAGCCAGTAAACACTAGGGTCTTTTGATGTTGCTGTTAACTTAAACAAATACAGAAACTTTTAAATGCATGGAAAAGAGAAATATTTGGATTCTGCCTTGTGGATTATTTAAGCTCTGGTTGGTAAGAACAGGCTAGCAAGCAGGATGTCACTGGTCAACTATCTAAAACAGCTACTGTCTACGGCAATTGTTACGTACAGTTCCAACCAAAGGAGGGAAAGGAGACTCCTGTCCTGACAAGGCTGTAAGTTCATTATGATACAATTCAAGCACAGAGAGAAACAGTGATGCAATATACACCCATGTCTACTACCCAGATTTCTCAAATCTTAACGTTTTGCCTCCATATTTGCTTCAGATTTTTTAAAAACATTTCAGATACACTTCTCAGCTGTATAACATGTCCAGCTGTCTGACCCCACCCCCTTTCTTTCCATAAAAATAAGTCCCATGTTCCTAAACTCAAGTGTTTACTATTCCCATGTTTATTTTTTGTACTACCAAATTACATGGTATATCCTTAAATAATTACAAGTTTAATTTCATATTATCTCTACAATTTAATATTTTTTTATCATGGTAAAATATACAAACAGAATTGACCACTTTAACCATGTTTAAGTGACAGTAAGTACACTCACATTGTTGTACTCAGTGTTGTTTGAGGCTCATCCATGGAGATGCACGTAGCGCCCGTTTACTCTTCCCATGGCTGTGCATGTCCATTAAGTGTATTTGCTATAATGTGTTCATTCTGCATTCAAGGGCATCCGATGTCTTCCACTGTGCAACCTGACAAATGTTGCAGCCCTGCATACCCTTGCACACGTGTTCTCTACTGAGGACCCATTTGTAGAAGCGAAGTCTCCAGGTCACAGGGAATGGCACCCTCAACTCTCCTGGGTGTGTCCAAGTGGCTCTCCAAAGTGGTCAGATCAGTTACTTTCCTACTGACAAGATGGGATTGTGACACCCCAAAAAAACTCACCCCACACTTTGAATTACTTTTTCTGACAGTAAAACTATACATTACTTGAAGGAAAGAAGAGTGGGGATACAGAAAAACACAAAGAAGAAAATGAAGATCTCACAAAACTCACCACTCAGACATAGCTAACCATTCTTGACATTTTAGAATAAGGCTTCTCTTTTTTCTTTGCATGCATTTACATATTTTAACATAATTGGCATCATATTGTACATATTAAGTATTTTCACATTTTTTGAGTGAATTTATATATTTACCGTCTTAAAAGGCATAAAAATTGCATTTAATTATATGTCAAACAATCACTTTATTGACAAGAATAACTTTGAATGAAATCAAGGTCATTCCACTAAATTTGGAATTGTGTTTGCTGTACTTATAGGGTGGCTGCTTTAAAATAAAAGCAAACTTGCTCTCCTCTTACCAGCAGTTCCAGAACATCACAATTACTACATTTTTACTTACCAGGTTACTTTTTTACATATTCCCATGATACTTGATTACTTTTTACACCTTTATGTGACAACTTTAATAGGACCAACAGATTAGTTTTGGTATGTTTTCATTTCCCCCTTGGTGAGGACTCCAACACCTGTGAATAAACTCAGTTTCACCAAAGGCTCCTTCTTCTCTGTACTGCAAAGGGCTCAAAGCTGTGTAATTTTCCTGCTTTATGCTATCTCAGAGCCCCACAGGATGCAGACACTCCTATTTAATTCAGTTACTCATATGCTCCCTGAAGGCTTTCCTGAGGTTGCAATTAGCCCCTCTGGCCGCCCCAAATTACAGCTCTGCTTAAAGGAAGCTCACTCTGGCTGAGATGGCCCTGCAGAAATCTAACTGCAAGCAGGCATTCTCCATTAAACAGAACCTATTAAACAGTTACGTGTGGCATCGAGGCATGACAGACAAGTTAAAGGCATAGCCCCCCGGACATAAGAAGAGTTTGGGAGTACTATATATTTTAATTTTGTGCCTAATTATCTGAAAGAGCCCAAAATATACTACAAAGGGGCTAGTATTAATTAATTACTTAATTGCTCAATATTATGTTGCCCTTGTATATTCAATGTTCAAAAAGTAAAGGGAAACTTTTAGAAAAACAAAGTATTGTTGAGCTTGAACAATTTGGGCACATTTCATCCACTAATTCAGGGTTGGCATGTTTTTCTCTATAGGATTGCCAGGTTTAGCCAGAAAAATACAGAATGCCCAGTTAAATTTGAATTTCAACTAAGCAACAAATAATTTTTTAGTATAAGTCTGTCACATGCAATATTTGACACATACTTACACTAAAAACTTGGAAATTTTACTGAAAACTGGGAAAAAATAATGTGTAGAGGTGGAGAATAATGAAAGGGGAGAGGGGGAGATCTTATTTCAATAGGATCGTCAGGGACGACTCCTTTCAAGAAATGATTATTTTGCTATTCAAGGTTTGTGTGTGTAATGCAGGAGCTCCAGACTAGGGACCTGCTTAAGTGTTTGTGATATCCCTTAAAAAAAACCACCTGGAGGACTAGCAGATGTGGACGTGCCCTTGCTCACGTAACAGGAGAGTGCACTGGTGGCAGCAGGTCAGTGCAAGAGAGACTGCACCTCCTGCAGTCTGAGGCTCATTGTAAGGGGTCCCAGACAAAGGCAGCATGGGTCCGGGTTGCGGACCAGAGCTACATTATGTCAGTGTGCACATGCAGAAGAAAAAGGTAAAGAAGCAGTCACAGGACAGGAAGCCACTCCCAAAAGGGGATAAGAAGAGAATTACAGTCCATTTTCGAAACAATACATATTCCTTCTGGCCAGGGGCCCCTTGATTAGCCCTCAGTCACAGGAGTAGGGAGGGTCGTACCCATTGACCCCACACTCCACTCCAACATTCCTCCTCTACCTCACATTCTTCATGGTAATTCTCCTGATAGGGGACCTATGTGGTAAGCATGCTGGCACGTTGCATCCACATACCACAGATACAGTAAAGTCTACTCCCTAAGACTAAAAGTGCAATACAGAAGCCAAAGAGACCCAAAAGGAAGGAATGCCACCAACTCTGTAGCAGTCAGTACCATAATATTCTCGTGAAGGGTTGCTGGCATCCACCCCATGAGTTGCAGCTACATTTGCAGTCTCGTTTCTGCGTTCAGTACATATGGGTACGGGCTGTTGTGCTTCTACCTGGAATGCTGACAGCCACTCCACACCATCTCAGACTGCGATGTGAGCTATGGCTTGGTGTGGTTAGCCTGCTCTCGCATGAGGTAAAACACCTTATGTGTCTGTTTGAAGGGGGGGTCAGAAATGTTCAAGCTTTGCAGCCAGTCTCAGCGTATCTGGTTCATAGGGTGGATCCACCATAACAGGCTGGCAGAGGCCATGGTAGGAACTCTGTGCAGACCCAACAGTCTGAGCAGTTGTTAGCAGCCAGCATTCCCATCCATTGGGGGAAGGTGTGGCTTCTGCAGAATCCAACCAGACAATCCCCAAGAATTTGACAAATAAACAAAGTAAACAAGATCATAGTATACATTTTATGAAAACAGAAAGAACACAAAGGTTAATGAACACGGCAAACCATAAACCAGTTTCTGAGTCTGCAAGAGTGTCAGGTGAGAAGACTTCCAAATGCAGGCTTTTGATTGGATGAAATTAAGCAGTGACAATCTGATATATCCTCTTTATCTGTAGTGTAAATGTCTCTGGTGATATCATCAGGTGCTTGGGTAAATTCTATATGGTTGGCACTGCATCTGTAGTTCTAAATAGTTCAAACCAAAAGGATGAAGGAAAAATGAAACATAGTTTGAAAGAAAACTGGAGAAATTCAGGATTCAATCTAATTCATAGGTGAGAAATAACATTTTACAGACAATTCACTGAATTAGAGTGTACTTTGCATAATTATGTATAACAGATTTTATTGAAACATAATTTTCCCCCTAAAATCACCCTAATTTTTATCAAAGAGCCAAATCAAGACCAATTCATTCACTGTATTAAGTCCAGTTTCAATTGTGCCTGGTTATTTGTATAAACACAACAGGAATAGCAATCAATTATATAGGCTTTCTTAATCTTACTTTGCGGGAATGTTCTAAGTAATTCCTAGATTGAATTTTATTTAGCTCCTCAGGACTGGGAAGCCAAACCACATAGCTGCCGTCAGGCTTTGCCTACAGTACCTGCAGGTTTGATTGAGTTTCTCTAATTCTTGAGGTCCCCAAAATGTCTTGAGGTTTTTACCATGCCATCTTTCAAGAAAGTAACCTTTGCTCCTTACCTGGAAAGACTTTCATGAACCACATGACCAAGCAAGGTACCAGGCCATTTCTCCAAGCAGCTTTTATTGGCTTCAAAATCAATCTCAATTTCTTATAGCTTTCTTATGACATCCAGAGTTGAGACAAGACTTCTGTGATTATGACATTACAGACAAACACTTTGTTGATAAAATCACAGTTGGCAACTGGCTTTATGCATCCTGTTATAAAGAAATCAGATTCCTATTGGACTTATGCAAACAAACATATTGTTATAGAAAGAATAATACTCACTCATTAAGAGCTTCAAATTCCAGAAGGATCAGGTACGGAGAAAAATATAGATGCCTAGATACTCAATATTGATTATGAAAGTATACTTTACCAAATTGCTTTAAGAAACAGAAAGTTTTCTTATATCTGAAAACAAATGATTAAAAATTAGTAGTATTTTTCAACAAAAAGTTATAAAAGCCACAATTATCTTTAGTTTATTTTTTCCTATAACTAATTTACTTTATCTTAATGCAAGGACCTTTATAGTTCACCTTAGAGTTCAGTTTGGAGGCTCCTGTAAATCTTTGATAAATGGTCATTATTTTGTACATATTTCCCTAATTCTTTAGGAAGGGCACCTTTTGGCAAGGGACTATTCTTGCAAAAACGTAAGCCTCAAGCGGAATTCCTCTAGTTCATTAGCAAATCTATATCAGGACCTGTTAGCCCGGCAGTCATGAAAGAAATTCAGGCTAGAATTGAGATAGAGTCAGAGAAAGCAAGCATATCACTGTTAGAATTATAAAGCTGCATCCTGAAGGTTGAGGAGTTTTCAAGAGGTATATGGAAAAGCCCTGAAGCGGTAAAAGACTCAATGTTTAGTGTGTTTGAGAAACTGAAAAAAGGCTAGTCAGTTGATGGGAGCTGGGGGAAAACAAGAGGAAGTGGAAGAGGTAGGCTAAAACCAGACCTTCCGTCTTGAAGACCAAGGGTAGTGAGCATGGTGCTTTCCTGTGAGCAACAGACATTCAAAAACACCACTTTCATTGGTGAACAGAAAATAGATGTCTTAGGTGTCAACGAAATATTGAACTATATTATAATTGAGAACACATTCTGAATTAGGGATATACAAGGTTTAAAAACAAAACACCTTTATTTTTCAAATTGTCTTGGCCCTTCCTTGGACAGACATACTATACCGGCAATTCTTAAACTTTGGTGCTCTTTAGAATTGCTTATGGAGCTTTCTAAAAATCCCAATGTCTGGGCCACACCCTGATTCAATTAAATTGGCATCTCTGGGTGTGAGACCCAGGCATCAAGTTTTTCAAAATCTCCCCTGGAGTATCCAGTCACATGTAAAGCTTGTTAAAATGCAGACTGATTCAGGTCTTGACGAGGGCCTGAGATTCTGCATTTCTCACAAGCGCCCTGATGATGCCGATGCTGCTGGCCCACCCACCGCACTTTAAGTAGGAGGGCCATTACCTCATTAGCAGTCCTTGTACATACACCTGTTTTTTCTTTTCTGCTCCCCTTCATTGTGTTCCTAGTAGTCATCTTTCAAAGTTTTATTACCTGCCATTTGGTCTGCAAAGCAAAAAAGCATGCTAATGAACCCGACATGGCTTCCATTTTAAAAGAGCTCCCTAAAGGTTTGGGATTTGCCTTCACCAACAAAGGTCTGCAATTGCTCTCAAAAGGCCAGGGAATCTTATTTAGAGATGATCTGTGGAATCCTCAGTAACAAATATTCCATGTAGCCTCTTTGTTCTTTAAGGCTCCATTCTCCAGCGCCTCTCTGCGCTTGTTTGTCTCAGAACAGTCACACGCGGTGGGTCCATTTGTCTTTCCTTATCACTCTGTTACTGCTGCCGAGCACTCGAGCACTCGTTCAGCTCTGTACTACAGCTTCTTGGCTGACAAGATAATTACATTCCCTGGCAGACTGGGAGAAAAAACAGGTAGTGCTCAAAAGTTCCAAAGCTGAAGCCGACTACTAGTCATTGCCGGTGCAGACTTCAAGATCAAGCACCTGATCTAATTAGCACACTCCCATCACTGCCTGCCTGACTGCGGAATGCTGACAATTGAAAAGCCTGAAGGCAAAGCAAATATCAGGCAACCTAGAGACAGACATTCCCACTACCTCTTGCCAGAAACAATTACATATTCTTTTTGGAATCTTGAGTGTCCTAGTAACACAGCTGAGCCTGGGGGTAAACTTTTGCATAATACTGGGAGCCCCCCATTTACCGACAATGAACGTGAGAACCAGCCGAATAAAACCTCACAAGAATGAGAGACCTCACGGGAAGAAAGCCTTCTGATTGCTTTCAGAAGGACTTATTTCAGCACACCCAGCCCAGCCCGCCCCTAGCTCTGGAAGAAGCACACTGCTTGACAAAAGCAAGGCTTCACCAGCAAAGAGCTACTTTCCTTTGACCAGGTAAACAACACAATACAGTCCCCCAGGAAAAAAATTTTTTTTTACCTTTATGGTTTTGTTACTTCCTACACTTCTTTCAAAAGGTAGCCTTTCATTTTGAAAGTGATTATGGCCACATTTTTTCTTCCTTTCTTTTTGCTTTGGGTATGAAGGTATTCTATAATCTCTAAGCTCCTACTTACAAACTCAAGGCATTATTATTGTGACTTTTAATGAGACTCACCCTCACTGGCTGTTGGCATTTGCACCAGGTCCTGGCAGGGCCTGGTGGGGAAGGGGGAGCACTGTTTCTACCACTTATTAGCTCTGAGACTGTGCAAGGTACTCACTTCTCCAGCCCACACTAAGGGTTTGCAGGTTAAAATCAAAAGAACTCAAGCAGAATGTTGGGAGTTGAATTGTGTTCCCCCCAAAAGGCATGTTAAATTCTTAACACCTAGCACCTCAGAATGTGACCATACTTGGAAATAGGGCCTTTTGGATGTAATTAGTTAAGGTGAGGTCATAGTTGAGCAGAGTAAGCCCTTACTCCAATATTGTTACAGAACAGGGCCGGGGACACCCAATGATATCCCAACCCCGCACCAGGTTCATTATGCTCGCTGCCAATGGAAAGACGTCTCTCAATGCCAGAGACTGGTGAAAAGGAAAGGAATTATTTATTACAAGTTAGACAGGCTTGGAGTAATGACTTAATGTCTCCTTTAAAATACTAAAGTTCTTTGGAATGTCCGTTCTCTAGAATACCCACAAATGCACACAGTCCTTCCTTCTCCCCTCTGCCCAGTCCAGGGTACCGTATCTCAGGAAAAGAAGTAGAAGTCCGTGATTCAGGCAGATCCTCGCTTCCGACACCATCCACTGTGTTGCCACCGCGATTTCCAGTTAATCCAAAGCCATGTGGCACCTTCTCATGGCCCACCAGCAAGAGTCCTTTCACTTCTTTTCTTCCAGGCAAAGTCTCTCCTGCTTCCTAGGCCAAGTGGCAAAGGGAGCCACCCAAAACCACGTGGTTCTCTCTCTGTCTCTCAGGCTGAGGGGTCCCCACTCCTCCAAAGCCTTGTGGTCCAGATCCTCCCACAGTGCCTCTCCTGCATTCTTCTGAACTGCTAAGACAGAGAGAGCTCGGCATCGCTGCTACATCTTACTTCCCAGCTTCCTAAGCTGCATGGCAAAGGGAGGCCCAAAGCCTCAGTCTCCCTTCTAGCCAAAAGCCATGGGTTCCTCCCTTCCCAGTTACATCTTGTATGCCCAAGTCACTTCCATCCCCCTGGCTCAAAGGAAGGCCACAGCTATTTAACATATCTATGAAATCAGTTAAAGGTTATAGACATGTTAAATGACCATGCCAGAGGTTAGCTGCAAAGCTGCTGCTATACAAAACAGCTCTGCATGGCCCTGCTCCAGGAGTGCCATCCCCCCAGTTTGGACTTGTGGGGGTGACGACATCCTATATATATTTTTCTAATATTTCCTGGACACCTTGAGTTCTGGACCCCATTACAAATCCCCATTTGGGCCCATTTCTTGGCTGCACCCTGTTACAATGTGACTGGTGTACTTAGAAGAGAAGAGGCGCAGAGACAGAGGCACGGGGGAAGAACACCATGTGACTATGGAGGCAGAGATGAGAGTGATGTGTAGTCAAGCCAAGAAGTTAGGAAGAAACAAGGGCAGATTCTCTCTTCAGGTTTCAGAGGGAGCATGTCCCTCCCGACACCTGAATCTCAGACTTCTGGGCTACAGAACTGTGAGATAATCATTTCTGTTGTTTTAAGCCACCCAGTTTGTGGTACTTAGTTACAGTGGCCTTCAGAAACCAATACATCTGGTTAACTTAGACTTACTCGTTAACCTCTCTCAGGCTCACCTGTGACATCATCAGACCATGACACCTGTTGCCCATATGAGGCGTCTCCCATCAGTGGCCTGGCTAAGAGATCTGGCTCTAGGGCCTAACAGGTGGGTCCAGCTCTGCTACTTCCTGGCTGGATGACCACCGGCAAGTTAACAAAATTCTCTGGGCCTCAGTATCTTGGCAGTAAAACAAGGATATAATGATAACTAAATAATATTCTTCTTTGAAGAATAAAAGAGGTAATGTTGCTAATTGCAAGCGTTAGCTCTAGTTATTCTTTCCCAGCTGATGGTAAGAAGAGAGCTCTGGGCACCGTTACCCCACCGGCAGCGAGGGCTCACTGCACCAGAGCAGCAAGCTTTGTGGAACCAAGGAGATAAAGAACAACGTGGTCCCTTTCCCGGGCATTCCTGCAGCTTCCCCAAGGCTGTGGCTGAGTCCCCATGACAACATATCCTCTGGGAGCTTAGGTTTCTGAGTAAGTGTCCAAAGGCAGGAGATGCTTGGGCGTGTCAGGAGGCTTGTGAGGACCCCTGCATCCTGTTGTAAGACCCTCTAAATTAGTAACTGTGGCCCCTGCTCATGAGGCTTTGGTTCTGGTCTTACCAGACAGAGAGCTGGCCCTGAGTGGATCTGCCTAAGGCAAGCTGTAGTGTGTGGGTTCTTGACTTCATGTAGGAAAGATTTCAGAACATGAGTCAGGTGACTGTGAGGATACATTTGTTAAAGCTGGGGACAGTGAAACCAGGAAGGGCTCAGCATAGAAGAAGCAACAGGAGAGCCTAGGCGGGGCTGCCTTAGCTCACTGGGAAGTCAGGGAAAGGGGGCTTTGGGGACAGGTTCAAGGGATTAGCCTGGGAAAAGCTGCCAGCTGCCCATTGTCTTAGAGTTTAGGGCAGAGTTTAGGAGATGCATGCCTGTGAATAAAGGAGTGGAGGAAGCAGAAGGGAAAGGGAATGGCAAGGGCTGTTCCCTACAGGGAGAGCGTGAGCACTGGGTCCTTTGTCTTAAGGCTTTTATCTCTCTCGCAGGTGGGAATCTTTGCGCTGGTCTCAGGGGAAGGTTTCAGCAGAATATCAGTTTTCAAGAGTGCTCTTTCAGGGTCATGGTCTCCACTGATTGGTCAGTGACAGGGCAGTTCAGTCACTGCAGCTGGTTCTGGCTTCCCCACCTGGTTTTCTGCTTTTCTGGTCCTGGAGCTGAAATACAACTGAGGCCTAGATGTCATCTCTAGGGAGGTGACATTTTGTATGAGTCCTTAAATTGCTCCGGCCACATGTCTCAGTTTCCCTATTCCATTTGCCAGGAATTGTCCTAGTTGTCAGGCCTCATTTTCACATATCCTTTTGCCACTTGCATGTCTACTTTTATCAAGATGGCTTTTCTTTGTTGATATGTAGAAGTTGTTTTCTTTTTTAATCTTTTTTATTGTTGTTTGAATACAGTTGTCTCCATTTGTCCATCATCACTTTCCCCCAGCCCACCCTCAATCCTATCCCCCTTTGGCTTTGTCCATGGGTCCCTTATACAGGTTCCTTGACAGCCCTTTCCCTCTTTCCCGTTATCTTCCTCCCCCATTCCCTCTTTTTACTGTCAGTTGGTTCTTAATTTCAATGTCTCTGGTTATATTTTCCTGCTTGTTTGTTTTGTTGATTAGGTTCCACTTAAAGGTGAGATTGTATGGTATTTGTCTTTCACCGCCTGGCTTATTTCACTTAGCATAAGGCTCTCAGTTCCATCTATGCTGTGGCAAAGGGAAAGTTCCTTCTTTCTTTCTGCTGCATAGTATCCCATTGTGTAGATGTACCATAGTTTTTTGATCCACTCATTTACTGATGGGCACTTAGGTTGCTTCCAGCACTTGGCTGTTGTAAATTGCGCTGCTATGAACGTTGGGATGCATAGGTTCTTTTGGATTGGTGTTTCAGGATTCTTAGGGTATAATCCCAACAGTGGAATTGCTGGGTCAAAAGGCAGTTCCACTTATAGTTTTTTGAGGAAATTCCATACTGTTTTCCACAGTGGCTACACCAGTCTGCGTTCCCACCAACAGTGTACTAGGGTTCCCATTTCTCCACAACCTTGCCAGCACTTGTTGTTTGTTGATTTGTTTATGATGACCATTCTGACCAGTGTGAAGTGGTACCTCACTGTGGTTTTAACTTGCATTTGATGGCTAGTGATGCCGACATCCTTTCATATGTCTCTGGGCCCTCACAGAAGTTGTTTATTCTGGTGCCAAATCAAATGCGAGTATTACAGATATTTTCTACCATTTAGTGGCTCTTTTTTCACTTTCTTAAGGGTGTCTTTTCAGAATGGGAATTCTTAATTTTATGTCTTATTTATCTATCTTTTCCTTTATAGGTAGTGCTTTTGGTGTCCTACTTAACGCATTTTTGTTTCCCCTCAGGCAACAAAGATACTCCCCCCCCCCCCACTTCTATGGTGATAAATGCCAAAACAGTGGTTAGAGTTTTAGGGAAGTGATAATGACGGGGAGGCAAGGACCCTGGAAGGAAGGGAGGGTTCCAGGGCACTAATTATGTTCTATTTCTTAATCTTGGTGAGTTAAATGTGCTTGTTTTCTTTTTAAGTATTCATTGGACTGTATACTTATTACTTATAACACTGTGCATGTGCTATACACTACTTTTAAAGTTTTGAGAATATGACTGCACAAACAGGAGCCGCTAACTAAAGAGGTACAACATAATGACAAAAAAAGAAGTACTTTGAGAGATTAGAGAAATATTTGTAAACAGATTATTCAGTATCATAGATTCTGAGTCTCGACAAGCCAACCTTTTAGTAAATGTATTTTGCAAAATACACTTAGTAAGTATAGTTTAAGACCAGACCACTGATGTTGGTTATTAATGTAACATTGAAAATGAACAGAGCTGAGCATAAAATTCCTCAATATTAGTGAGGCTTCACAGGAAGAGTTAAGCAAGCAGCCTCAGGAGAAGGAGCAGATTGCTCTAAATATTTGGTTTTACAAATTCTTTACTAGGATGTTGCTAGCAGATATATGACAAGTCCAGTTCTGTTTCCCGCCCTCTGATGAGGAGCATGAGTAGTTAGGTCTATATAAAATGGTGACCAATGAGTCTGAGGTGGTGAGGAGTCTTTGAGATGATAGCGGAAAGGTCACAAGAGTCAGACGAAGAGGTCCAGCAGAGTCACCGTTCAAGGCAGAAACCCAACCACAATGCTCAGCAAGGATACAGTTAATATTAAACCATATCCCAGAACACAGCCAGGCTCTGAGCCTGAAGATGAGAGCTAACCCAACAGGAAGTACCGTTGAAGTAGGAAGGAAGGTCACTGTCAACAGCCATCCCTTCTATAGGCGAGAATGCCAAGGTAGCCCCAGAAGCAGCCAAGGGTTTGCCAAGGTCTTCAGCCTGAGGTTTGTTTGTCTGTCTGCTTGTTTGTTTGTTTGTTTGTTTGTTTTTAATTAAGAAAAAGCCAACCAACAGCCTGTCCATGGCTAGCTGGGGGAACAGGTGCGTCTACATGGTTCTCTGCCCTCAGCTGAGCAGGTGCACACACCTGACAGCTCCAAGTTTAGTGCTTCTTTGTGCCTCCAAGAGGCACTAAACTTGGAGACAGCATCTGAGAGGACCTTGGAGTGTGAATTCAGGCACTTCCTTATGTATCTATCCTTTGATGCCTGCCCGCTCCGCAACCCCCTATTTCTTAACATCTGGCTTTGACTGGAGATTTCCAGAGGCAAATGCAGACTTCTGGACAAAAAAGAAATCTTTTTCGAGCTGAGGGCAGAGTGAACAAATAAATAGGGTTTGACAAAGGAAGTTAAAAAGACCAAGGCAATCAGAAAAAAAACAACCTTGCAAACATGGATGAGAAAAGCAACCTCAGAAACTCCTGGGTGGCATGGTGGGGAGGAGGGGAGAAAATCCATAATTAGCGTAAGCCTTGGACAGATAACAGGGGATTCAAACCCAAGAAATTCAAGCCCAAGCATAGGAGTCTGCATTTCTCATCTGCTCACGTAACATCGTGTTTTCAGAGTACACCAGTTTTAATATCCAACAATCATCTTTTATAGTTACAGTGCTATAATTTACCACATCCAGGCATGCAAAAACACCCTTTTTCTAACATTAAACATGTTTAATCAGGACAATTTATAATAGCACTTTAGGGATTTAATGAAAGAAAGGCATCCGACACATTATATTTACAGTAATCATAACACTACAAGATTTAAAGTATAATTTTTGACAGTGTTAGATCAGGAAGCCAAATTGTCCATGTTTCTAGTTAGTTATTTGCAATGCTTGGGGGGTGGGGATAAGGATCCAGATATTAATTAATAGTTTTCCTCTACACAATTGTCAGCATCATCACCATGCACTGATGCTGGCTGCCAGCTCCTTTCTGCCCTGGCTCTAGTGGCAATCCGCAAATGCAATTAGTGCTAAACCACTTGTCCTGATAGCCAAATGCCAAACGTCATACCACATGCAGGATCATAATTATGCTCTAGGAAGTAGGTGGATTTGGCTTTGTTAACCAAGAATTAACCCCAAATCTGGAGGCCACTTGAATTAGTGCTTATGGAAAATACCCATCACGCCTCAGCCTCGGGGTACCAGGATTTTTCAAGGATAGCAGTTTTATGCAAAGCTAAGAGCCTTGACACTCTTTTTCAAAGGAGTCTAAACATTTCCTTGTCAAGTTCTAAAGATCCCCTCTGCCTTCTCTTCTGGAACTAGTCTAACTTAGCCCCGCTTGCGTGAAGCTCAAGTTCCGATTTCGGTATTTGCTGTTAACCACAAGCCTCATGCTTCATGGACCTTTTGACATGTGTTTATTCGAAAAGGTGAGTTGATAAAACAGGGCCTTCCTTGCATTTGACAAGTTCTACCTGACTCAGGGAAACAGAGTGGGGCCCACCTTCGATGGGCAGCAATGCGAGGCACGGGTAACGGGAAGAACGTTACCTGGATTACTACCCACAGCCCCTTCAATAATAAAACACAGCATCAAGGCACAGTGAGAGCTGGCACTTTCAAGGGTTCAGATTTCCATCAAATTCAAACTGAAACCCAATCATGAACAGTGAAATAAGAGGAACGTTACAAAACAAAACCTGTAAATTAAAACAAAAGCCCCCTTTTTAAATACAAGAGATGTAGAAAGTTTGGACTTTACCCAGGCAACCACCTTTAGCAAGCACACAGAACCTGTTCTAGCTTCCCTCTGGCTTCATTGACTCCTCTCCTTGGTTCCCCTTATCCCGATTCATTCACTTAGTATCACAATTACAACGAAGGATAATTATTAATTCTAAATTAGTTGTGTGTATTTCCTAAGCTACTTAAATCTTCTGTGGAATAAGATAGGATATTGTGCTTATCCAGGAGATGCCCTAAATCCTTCACTCAAAGCTTATTTCTCTTTTCTATGTACAATTTCAATAAAGTCAGCCACTGATTTCACAACACACAGCAACTTAGAAGACCTCAGCTGACAAAAAGAGTATCTCTTCCTGATGTCACACAGCATATTAAGCCTACTTAATAGATGTTGTTGGTGCAATAGTAAAAGAGGAGATTGGTAGGCAAGTTATACCTTACAGCTTTCAAGAACATAGAAACTGTTTAAAAACAAATAGAAGAAGCAAAAGCATAGCAGCTGGGACCCACTCGGTATGGGAGTGATCTGTCATGGATTTTAGAAGCCTTTGATGATTACAGAGCTATAGTCAATATGAGAAGTGTGACTTTTATTTCTTCAAGAAAAAAGTCAAAGTATGCTTTGAAGTTTTTATTTAAGAGGATAAGGTATATACAGTATACTTTAGAAAACTTTCTGTCTGAAAATAATTTTAAACATAAAACTTAAGGGAGGGGTAATTTTCAGCTACCTGGAAAATTCCCGTCTCTGCAATGCCTCATTCCCTGGCCAAGCTCAATACCTGGAGTGTTGCAGAACTCATACTGTGAGTTCTACTCAGGTGGGGACCACATCTCGAGAGAAGCAATGTAGGCGGAGAATGTAGCTGCTTTAGAGCTAGGCTCTGACTCACTCAGTGGTGATTCCTGTGGAACCACAACGGCCTACTGACAATCCAAAAGAGCGCCCATTACTGCTAGGAAGCGGGGAGTTTACAGCAAGCAGCCAATTAATCACTTCTTTTCTCTGCCAAACGATTGACAATTAACACCCGTGGACTAAATGACTTACAAAGCGACCTTATGGCAGTGAGGGGCCCATGTGTACCAAATCTTGGTTTTTGCAACATTACAAACAAAGGGAAGATAGTTCCTGGTAGTATGCCCAGAATTTTTTGGACCAAGGACATACGTGTTACCATTATTTGGGACTTGTCTCCTGTCGTGAAATAAATCACATCCCTAGACTAAGGCGATCTCTAACACTAGATTTCCCCAGCGGCGCCCTGGCCAGTCCATTTCCCACCTGAGCACCGGACACAGCACCCAGGGGCAGGGTTACAGTCGCAGAGTACCGCCTGTTTGCCCTCAAGGAGCCTGTGGCCCCCCGCCAGTTAAATAAAGGCGCTCTCAACCAGCAGGCAGGACCCCACACTTGACATTTCTCAATTACGGTGAGCAAAGATTCACTTATCCTTTTCTGTTTACAGAATTATGCAAAACTCATTCCTGGAGCTACAGTAGGGCTACTTCAGAAAGACTCTGGAAACATTCTGCAGCTGATCATCTCTGCTTATGAAGTATGATGTTTTACAGTTGGCTTCTGTTTTTTCTATTTCTTTGATATCCGAAAACTGAGGTGTGTTTTAGGCAGTTAACTGAACTTTTGTTTGTTGGTGAAGGGAGTGCTTTTCCAGAGAAAAATCTCTGCATTAATGCAGCTGAAATATGAATTTTGTTCATTTTATTTGCAGATATTCTTCCTGAGAGGTGAGGCCGAAGATAGAAAAATCATACACCTGATCATAAAGTTGAGGTTGTTTTTATAATAATAACCAACAGCAAAGTTTTAGGTCTACTGAAAAGGATCCATGACTCATACAATTAAGCTCCCATCTTCCTTGCCTGAGAAAAGGAAAAGGAAAAAACAAGTTTAAATTGCCAGTTCCACAAGTTTAATGAGACTACATCATAACTCAAAAACAAAAAAACAAAAAACCACACACAAAGAACACCAGGAGCTTTGTACATTTTTTAGAGTCTCTGCTTTTGGGAACCAGGGAAGTTTTCCATTATATATATATATATTTCAATTATATATATTATATATAATATATTACACTTATATATTACATCTGTATACTTCTATAATATACATATATGCATATATATTTTTTTGCCTTAACTTTGTTCATTAGTACCTGCGGACAGAATTCTTCCCTTAAAATGACATGCATACCTACAGAGTTTCTATGTTTTCTTTCTTTGTCCCCACTTCAAAACCCAATTCATCAGTGGTAGATGGCCAATTGCCAACTCTTTGTAATTTTGGTTCCCAAATATTATCCTTCTTTCTTGCGTTTACTTTCAAAGTAAAAATACACACACATACATATGAAGACAGTGAGGGGGGTCTAAATTAGGACACAAATGAAAAAAAGTAAATTTTTATAATATTTGCTCTAGAGACAGTCACATAATACCTAATGAATAAAATTCTAATTTTTGATGTTTTAAAATTACATTTAACTCTCATAGGCACCCTATCCCAATACTTAGCACATCCTGACCAGTTTTCCTTAAGTACATGACATTTCAGAATCCTCTCAGAAACTTTGTAAAAACAGGTGTGTCCAGATTCCTCTCATAGATGTCTCAGAACTTTTAGGGAAGAAGAACAACATATTTTGCAAAAATTTCCCAATAATTTTTATATTGTCTCAACAATTTTAAAACTCACCTTAAGTGGGAAAAGCAAAATATTCCTTCTCAAATACACTTCCTCAGAGAATAAAATATAGATATATCCATCAAAATTATAATATGGGTTTTTTTTTCACTTATATTCTCCAGTTTTCTTAGTTCACTCAAAAATTAATCACCACATTAGTTCATGCTTGAAATTCTTCCAGGCAGGAAAGCTTGTCAACAAAATACTAAAAGCCTTCCCTGCCTTTATGCAGTAATTAGAAGTTTTAACAAGTAGAAGAAAAGAAAATCACATAGCAATCCTTCATTGAATTAGAACACGCAATTTTCTTTAGCCCACCTCTCTCAAAAGTGCTGGCCACTAACATCGTCAAAGAAATTAAACAAATTAGAAAATAGTCAATTGTCAAAAATATTTCCCTCTTCTGTCTGACTAGCCTGGTCCATGTCCCAGCTTGCTCAGTCAGAGACGTGTCTCACTCTATGGTTACAAATCACTTACATAACTTACAGGGCTATTGAAATCAAGGCATCACATGTCTGAAGTGAATCTCCTCTCCTTATTTTACTGTCTCAAAAACACGAAGACATTTCTCTTAGTCTTACACCAAAAAATCTTGCTCTGGAGTTATAACGGAAACGTCATGATTCACTGGATGAAGTATGCAATAGATCTTGGCACCAGTTCAAATTATTTTTCTATTCTGTTGTTTTTAAATGTATTCTAAAAAGACATTAAAATATGAGATCCAACGACTGAATTTCTTTCCAGTCTATAAAAGAAAAGAAATGAGACCATATTTCGAGAAAACAGGAAATGCTTCTGACTGACTTCTAGTGCGGCAGAGGCAGAGAATTTGTGGTTTATAACTAGTGATGACGAACTTCATCTCAATATTTTACAGTGCCATATTGACATAAAAAACCTTAAATACCAGATGTGCATTCATCTGACTATCATTTGCTAATTTCCTTCCTTCCCTAAGCACATTATAAAAGCTACTGAAATATTAATGCTCCTAAATTTCTCAGCTGGCATTTAAGCTCCAGAAGGGAAGTGACTTAGTTTGTTTTATTTTGCCTGGTTCATGGTAGATGTCCAATAAATGAATGAAGAACATGATGATATATACACATAAATGTTTATGTCCTTTCTGTGGGAAATTCACATTAAAATATTCCTGGTGAAATTTGCAATATGATATTTCAATTATACAGTGCTGAGAACTTCATTTTGGTCAGATTATGTCATCCCTACTCCTGATCGCTGTCATCTACAGACTTTCAGATCATATCCAGTGTTTCTCATTTAACTCCTGACTCACTGTGCTACTCACTGTGCTATACTCACTATCCTCAGTGATTTCAGTCAGTGTGTGTATGTGTGTGTGTGAAATCTTTCCTATGCCTGCCCTCTCAGTTTCTTGAACTCTGTTCCAACAATGATCTTGTCCACTCAGCACTTAACTACCTTCTCATATCTTCAGTGTTTTGTCCTACCTTAGACCTTCTCATTGCCAATAAACCATAATGTCAACTGCATGCAACCCATTCCTGATCACCACTTCCTATCTTTTCAGCTCACTCCTAATATTTCTTTCAACCCATCAGGATCTCTAATTAATTGATCCCCCCCTTTATATTTCCTCACCCCCTTCATGTTTCTCTTGCCAGGAAGCCCAGCTTTAATTCAATTATTATGTTCACTCCTTAGACACACCTTCAACTCCCCTGCCCCTTATTGCTTTTTGAAGTTCCTTGGCAAACATGGTGCTGGTTAAATCCAACTGTCCACTCACTCTGCACAGCTGAATGGGAATGGAAAAGTTATTATTCTTTTCAAAAGTTCATATTCTTTTCTAAGAACCTAAATCAGTGTCTGGTACACGGTGGGCACTCAATAAATATTTTCTGAATGAATAAACTTAAACTGTAATTAGTTGAAATGAAACAGATTTAAAGAACACATTTTATTGCTATATTAGCAGAATTTAAAATCCAAAGACATGATGGGAATAATCTTTAGGACTGAGAAATGACACTTCAATTTCTGTGCATATTCTGAAAAGTTAGCCTACGTCCACCCGCGGAAGGAGCGACACTATGGGAAAATAAACAGGGAGGGAAGAAGAGGGACTTAGTCGGCAGCTAAGAATTTGGAGGAAGGTAATCTTACTATGCAGGTAGCAAAATTATACTTAAGGAAAATTTGAAGCTGAATATGCTTTCAAAATCCCAGCAATGAAGTGAGTATAAGAATTCAAGTCTTTTTAAATGAACTCAAGTATAACAATTCATAATATTTCATAATTTATATTGTTTTATTTTAATAATTGGGCTTTGTCCCCCCAAGTACAGACTTTTATTTATTTTTTTAATTTAAAAAATGTTCAGCTACAGTTGACATTCAATATTATATTAATTCCAGGAACACAGCATAGTGGTTAGACATATAACTTCAAGTGATTCCCCTGATAAGTCTGCTACCCAACTGACACCACACACAATTATTGTACTATTATTACGTTCCCTGTGCTGTTTTTCGCCTTCCCGTGACTATTTTGTCCCTACCAATTTGTACTTCTTGTTACCGTCACCTTTTTTATCCAACCCCACCACCCTCCTTCCATCTAGGGACCATCAGTTAGTTCTCTGTCTCTGAATCCCCTTGTGTTTTGTTTGTTCGTTTATTTTGTCTTTTCAGATTCCACATATGAGTGAAATCATAGGGTATTTGTCTTTCTCTGTCAGACTTATTTCACTGAGCATAATACTGTCTAGGTCCACCTATATTGTCACAAATGGTAATATTTCATTCTTTTTATGGCTGAGTAATATTTCATTGTCGCTGTGCATGACTTCTTCTTTAACCATTCATCTATTGACAGACGCTTAGGTTGCTTCCATATCTCGACTACTGTAAATAATGTTGCAGGGAACATAAGGATGTGTGTATCTTTTTGAATTCGTATTTTGGATTTCTTCAGATAAAAACCCAGAAGTGGAATTCCTGGGTCATAGATAGTTCTATTTTTAATTATTTGGGGAAACTCCGTACTGCTGTCCACAGTGACTGCACCAATTCGCAATCTCACCTACAGTACACAAGGGTTCCATTTTCTCCACATCTTTGCCAGCACTTATTGTTTGTTGGTTTATTGATGAGAGCTATTCCGATAGGTATGAAGTGATATATCATGGTTTTGATTTCCATTTCTATAAACATTAGTGATGGTGAGCATCTGTTTATATGTCTATTATCCATCTGTGTGTCCTCTTTAGAAAAATGTCTGTTGAGGTCTTCTGCCCATTTTTTAATAGGATTGTTGGTTTTTTTGGTGTTAAATTATGTGAGTTCTTGATATATTATATTTGGATATTAATACCTTATCAGCCCTGGCTGATGTAGCTCAGTGGATTGAGTGCTGGCCTGCGAACCAAAGGGTCTCCTGTTTGATTCCCAGTCAAGCCTGGGTTGCGGCCAGGTCCCCAGTAGTGGACGTGCGAGAGGCAACCACACATTGATGTTTCTCTCCCTCTCTTTCTCTCTCCCTTCTCCTCTCTCTAAAAATAAGTAAATAAAATCTTTTAAAAAAAAACAACTTATCAGATATATCATTAGCAAATATCTTCTTCCATTTCGAAGGATATCTTTCATTTTGTTGATGGTTTCTTTTGCTGTGCAAAAACTTTTTAGTTTGATGTAACCCTATTTGTTTAGTTTTTCTTTTGTTTCCCTTGCCCAAGTAGATATATCAAAAATATATATATATATTACTAAGAGCAATGTCAACAGACTTATTTTTAAAAGAAAGAGGAACAGAGAAAGTCTGAATAGACTGTGGGCAGTGCATCTGCCACTTGTCTCCCTATGGAAACATTAACATTAATTTACCCCCCAAGAAACCAGCTCTTCCTCTGCCTTCTTTGACATTCTTTTTCTTGAAAAACCTTGCCTTTATCTCCCCCTTTGCTGTAACCTATTGCCTCATATTTAGTCTTCCTCCTCTCAATCTACATCATCCACACCAAGCAGCCTTAGTCCCTGATCCTCATGCCTCAGGCCAGGGTGAATGCAACAATATCTCAGTTTTCTTGACTGAAGTCTTCCACTCCCCTCCACTAGTCTGTTTTGCACGCACCTTTTGGAAAACTACCTTCTCACGGTATCTTCAGTGGATTAAGCCCCTGCTTAAAAGCTGTCAATGATGTTTAGCACGGGTCTAAACTCATCTCGCCAAACTGCAGCCTCTTTGTTGTTTGGTGTCTCCCAGGACATTTGGAGTGTTAGCTTGGTCTGAACCCCTTTGTCTTCATTCTGTACCACTCCTGGCACTGATCTTTCTCTCTTCTGATCTCCTCGCCTGAAATACCATTGTCATCCCCTCCACACATCTAAATCCAACAGTTGTTAAGGGCTAGTCTTCTCATACTTCAGCCTTCACTGTTCTGGACCATCTTAAACTCTCATCTGTATTATATAATGTTTTTCAATTTAATAGCACATTGATCGACACTCTATCCATCCTGGGTTTTTTTTTTGAGTAAGATGATAATCATCTTGAAGGCAGATGGACTTGAAGAAATCTGGAATTAGACTCATTCCCCCAGACCTGACTCGACACTAAATATAAAATAGGTACTCAACGAATTCAAGACACAGTTTCTCCCACATTTTAACATCTCTAAAACTGGGATACATTTTACATAGTTAAGGGTGTCTCACAAATGCTGGCAGTGAGCGGAAGTCATGCTGTAGTTTTCATTTCCTACATGTGTATATATGCACTTGGCCATAGCTATATACATATATAGTTACTCCAATTTTTTTAAGAGTACTCTTTGTACTATAAATGTTGAGGATAATTGTCATTGTAAAATATCTTAGAAAGTATGCACTTTTATTTGATATTAAAATGAAAAGTTATTATATATGCAGAAATGTACCAAAACAGAGCTGCAGGGTAATACATTTGATATCAGGGAAGCAAATACAGTATTCATTATTGGAGGAACGACTGCAGTTCTGTATTCCTTGCAAAGCAACAACCAGCTGCTTTATGGGAACTGAAAAATGATGATACTTACAAGAAAAAGATGTTACACTTTGTTGCTCAGTACAAGGGAAAAAATGGCCTCTTATATGCCGAACAATGCAACTCAGGGCCCGAGAAGTTTCCAGATCTCTCAGTATTGGTAAAATAATTTTCAAAGCAATGATAGACTTATGACATTAATTCATATGTTGTACAAAATGATTTTGAGGTATTTTGTCATAGTTATAAAATAATGGTGAATCTTATCATTACTAGCATTTTAGATTTGATAAAATATGGTGTGTGTGTGTATCTCACTTGCTTGACTGATGACATCATGAATTTCCTTTATAAACAGTTTAATTTTCTTCATCTGTAGTTCAATAAACATGATTCACAGATTCTTCCTCTGGCTGTGTTTTCCAGTTGTGACCTCACTTAACTCTTTATGTCTTAATGAAAGGAACTCCGGTCTGAGGTGGAGCTGGAAGTATTAGGAGACACAGAAGGACTCAATCTGTCATTCACGGCGATCTGTAACAACAGCACCTTCTTCCCACACCAAAAGAAATGCTCACACATGAAGGTGGGAGACACAGTAAGTAGATGGCCCATAGATGGTCTGAGCAAATATTAGGATAATTCAGGAGTTACCTTAGTGCACTGAATCTGGACTTTTCCCTTCAAGAATTTCCCAATAAAAATTTCCTAACACGTAAATGCTTTTGGCAAAGCAGATCCCCGTGTAGCTTGGTTTCCTCCAATGCATTTTGGTGGATAGAAGATAATTAGCATTTTCTTTTCCAGGCTTCATTCAACGTGACTGTGAGTATACCGAACTGTGAGAAAAGAAGCAGGCACATTATCATAAAGCCTGTAGGGCTGGGGGATGCCCTAGAAATACTTGTCACTCCAGAATGCATCTGCAACTGTCAGAAAGAGGTGGAAGTGAACAGCTCCAAATGCCACAATGGGAACGGCTCCTTCCAGTGTGGCGTGTGTGCCTGCAACCCCGGCCACGTGGGTCCTCGCTGTGAGTGTGGGGAGGACGTCACGAGCACAAATGCCTGCAAGGAGGCCCCGGATTACCCCTCGTGCAGTGGAAGAGGCGATTGCTACTGTGGGCAGTGCATCTGCCACTTGTCTCCCTATGGAAACATTTATGGGCCTTACTGCCAGTGTGACAATTTCTCCTGCGTGAGACACAAAGGGCTGCTCTGCGGAGGTAGGCTACGTCTAAATCCACCTTATTCTGCTGCTAGGCAGGTGTCAAGAAGGGGCTCTTCATCTTCTGAAACTTCTACAATTGCTTGGGCATAGTAGATGCTCAATAAATATTTGCTGACCAGATGAGGTGGGTTAATCTTTAGACATAAGGTAACTGATCTTTTCTTGTATTTCATTTTTCTGGCCCTTACATTCATTTGGAGTGAGGTCACTGCCAATTCAATTTGCATCTCTATTATTATTTCCCAAATAGTAAATAGGTAAAAGATGGAAATGCCTTCCCTTTGGTTATTACACAGACTCCGCAAAACTGCATGTAATTTGAACTTCATTATGTTTCAGACTTTCCTGGATCAGTCTGCTGGGTATCAGACCCAACTCTTAAATGCCTATTACTTTGGAAAACATTAAAAACGAGGCTGTTTAAGGGGTATAATGTCAAGAACAAAGGCTACAAAAACCTTAAGGGATTTTCAGAGCCTTCATTTTCACAAATGTTTTTTAACATCCATTATGTGATATGTACTAAGTTAGAAACTGGATTTAATAAAGATGGTGTTGATAGGGTAAAAATGAAAACTGTGGAATTTTTTGAAATTGAGAAAATTTTTATTTATTTTATATATATTTTTTAATTTTATTTATTTTTAGACAGAAGGGAAGAGAGGGAGAAAGATAGGGAGAGAAACATCAATGTGTGGTTGCCTCCCACGTGGCCTCCACTGGGGACCTGGCCTGCAACCCAGGCATGTGCCCTGACTGGGAATCAAACTGGTGACCCTTTGGTTTGCAGCCCGCACTCAATCCACTGAGCTACACCAGCCAGGGCTGAAATTGAGAAAATTTTTAAATAGCAGAAATATTCATGTTCTAATATTCTTTGTAGATGTAAAACCGCTTTAAAGAATATAATATATATAACATGACTACTACATCATCATTCAGATACATATGCATGTATATTTAAAGATTATCTATTAAGACAAGATTTACAAATGTGCTCATATACTCTAAAATGATGACAATTGAAATAGTACGTGCTGAATTTAAGCTCTCCTGCCTTCCCTTTTCGCATTGTGTAAGCAGGCAGCTTTTCAAAGCAGAAAGCCATTATCTTCAGAAAAAACTAAGCAAGTTGTGTTTTCCAGACCACGGTGTCAGGAACATATGAAAGAGACTGATTTTCAGGAAAGGGAGCCTGAGAAAAGAAACCACAAAGTATCCACGCTCTTTGAAAACCCCAGGATGCCCTTCGAAGCATGCCTACATTTCATCTCTTTGCTGCTGCTGGCAATAGGTTCCTCTCAGGCTGCCTTCTCTCTTCCCCCAGAGAGTGAAAAATTTAGGGTCTGTCCAGAATGAGACGCATTTTTCTCCCTTTTCACTGAAAGGTGCATTTCTTTATTTAATGGGTGTTTTTCCACACCCACATCAGTCTTCTTTTAACAGTGTGTACACTGGACAAAATCTAAAGCCAAAGACTACCGCCACGTCTTAGAAAGCGTATTTTCAGCAGAACCCCAGATTGCATTTCTAATAAAAAATCTTTTGATAATATATGTGCTCAAAACAGTTGAAATTATCTTTCAAAAAATCCTAAGTATAATCTGATACAACATAATAGCAATACTAACCCCACCTATATTTCACCATTTAAATCTTAGATCAAAGAGATCCAGGGCAGTACCAATTGCTGAATTGTGTTCAGCAACACAGTTCTTCTAGTTTCTTGATGGTCTTTCATTTTATTTTCTACCATGCATGCAAACAGAAGCAAACTAAAAAAACTGGGACTTGATCTGTGCATTGTAGTTCACCAGGTCTGACAGTAGTGCCACTTTGGATCAGATGCAGTGATTGTGAAAGAACTTCTATTTAGAAAATACAATTATTACTTCAACTGGACTCAAAACTTCATCAGTGCCAGTTGCCTTCATTCTTTGGGGTAATTTACAATACTCAACCATGACTGTTTCTCAAAGCTGTTTTGTGTTTTGGTAACACTGCACAGGATGTTACTCTATTATTGGTCATGTCCCTTATTAGAAGATATGATAAAATTAAGTACAATGATCCAAATTCAACAAATAGTTATGGAGTACCTACTGTGTGCCTGGCCTGGTGAATGGACGCTCTGTTGCTCACAGCAGAGCCCTGAGTGTGCTACAGCTTCGGTTCTCGTGTAGACCTCGCTTACTTCACAACTATGTGCTGCTTCCCCAAAGGGCTGTTATCACAGTGCTCCTTCCCATCTGTAAGCACGCACAGATACAGGACTCCACTGCTTTTATTTCTTGCCTAAATTCCATTAGTCTTTTATATTTTGATTGTAAGACATTAGAAACTCTAACAGGCAAATAAAATCTTCCTGCCAGTATGCACTTATCAGTCAGTGGCACATTCCAGAAAGATCCATTCCTCTGAAAAGTGCCTGATGCTTTTTTCTTGATTTTTAGTTTTCCTCTTGCTTCTACACGAAGCCATTATAAAGGTTTTGTTGTGGTGGTGCTATGAACAGGTATTTAAGATAATTAGTTGCTTGTGGATATCAATTAGCAACTTTTGTGACTAGGTTGATGGTTCTAGAAGGCCCACAGAAAGGAGGGTTTCTTCAACCTTCTTTCAACAAGTCCATAGGATTTGTCAAAGAATATATATGAATGACCTGTGAACGTGGACCACAGTGTGGAGATTGATTGTGGGAGTGAGGGGTGGGCTGGGTGGAGGGGAGGAAAAGGGGAAAAATTGGGACAACTATAATAACATAAACAACAAAATATTTAAATTAAAAAATAACCCCTGGCTGGTGTGGTTCAGTGGATTGGGTGCTAGCCTGTGAACCCAGGGGTCACTGGTTCAATTCCCGGTCAGGGCATGTGCCTGGGTTGCAGGCTGTGTTCCTAGTTGGGGGCATGTGAAGATGCAGCCACACATTGATGTTTCTCTCCCTCTCTTTATAAAAAAAATAAAATAAAAAGTGTTAAGAAAAAAGAAGAAAGAAAGAAAGAAAGAAAGAAAGAAAGAAAGAAAGAAAGAAAGAAAGAAAGAAAGAAAGAAAAAAGAAAGAAAGAAGAAAGAAAGAAAAGGGTTTCTTAATTCTGAACAAAGCTCTTGAAAGATTCTCGAGATTTCTGCCAACTAATTCTTATGCAATGATACACTTGGGCATTCCCAAAGCATCTGGAGATGCACATTTCACTTGACAATATTCATAAATCGTATTTATTTTTAAGGATAAACTTCACTACAGCAATTGCTCCCTGTCATGCAAGTATATTTCCTCCTTTGCTGAGGAAGAACAAAACACAATGGTAGAGGATAACTTACATTTAATAATGGTTTGGCCTAAATCACCTAACTATTCTTAGCTTTGAATTAATTAGTTCAATTATGAATTAAATAGGTTATGAAATACAATCAGAATATGTCTTAATGTTATGGATCCAGATAAATTTCAACTCTTATCTTTCATTAGCAAACTATATGTCTTTTTAGTGTGTATAAATATATATTTTTGCTCATATATATTACATATAAATTTCAACTTTTATCTTTCATTACAGAGATATATGCCTTTAGTGTGTATATATTTTTTCTTTTACATATATTTTAATGATTATGCTATTACAGTTGTCCCATTTCCCCCCCTTCATTCCCCTCCACCCTGAACCCTACCTCCCACAAGCATTCCCCCCATTAGTTCGTGTTCACGGGTCATACATACAAGTTCTTTGGCTTCTACATTTCCTGTACTATTCTTAAATTCCCCCTGTCTATTTTGTACTTCCCATTTATGCTTCTTATTCTCTGTACCTTTCCCCCCATCCTCCCCACTCCACCTTCCCTGGTGATAACCTTCCATGTGATCTTCTTTTCTGTGATTCTGTTCCTGTTCTAGTTGTTTCCTTAGTTTTGTTTTTGTTTTTGTTTTTTTAGGTTCAGTTGTTGTTAGTTGTGAGTTTGTTGTCATTTTACTGTTCATATTTTTGATCATCTTCTTTTTCTTAGATAAGTCCCTTTAACATTTCATGTAATAAGGGTTTGGTGATGATGAACTCCTTTAACTTGACCTTATCTGGGAAGCGCTTTATCTGCTCTCCCATTCTAAATGATAGCTTTGCTGGATAGAGTAATCTTGGATGTAGGTCCTTGCCTTTCATACTTTGAATACTTCTTTCCAACCCCTTCTTGCCTGCAAGGTTTCTTTTGAGAAATCAGCTGACAGTCTTCTGGGAACTCCTTTGTAAGTAGCTGTGTCCTTTTCTCTTGCTGTTTTTAAGATTCTCTCCTTATCTTTAATCTTTGGTAGTGTAATTATGATGTGTGCTTAATGTGTGCTTCCTTGGGTCCAACTTCTTTGGGATTCTCTGAGCTTCCTGGACTTCCTAGAAGTCTATTCTTTTGCCAGATTGGGGAAGTTCTCCTTCATTACATTTTCAAGTAAGTTTTCAATTTCTTGCTATTCCTCTTTTGCTTCTGGCACTCCTATGATTTGGATGTTGGAACACTTAAAGTTGTCCCATAGGTTCCTAAGCCTCTCTTTATTTTTTGAATTCTTCTTTCTTCATTCTGTTCTGGTTGAATGTTATTTCTTCCTTCTGCTCCAAACTGTTGATTTGAGTCCTGGTTTCCTTCCCTTCACCGTTGGTTCCCTGCGCATTTCCCTTTATTTCATTTTTCATAGCCTTTATTTTTTCCTCTATTTTGCGACCATGCTCAACCAATTCTGTGAGCATCCTGATTACCAGTGTTTTGAACTGTGCATCTGATAGGTTCACTATCTCTTCATCACCTAGTTGTATTTTTTTGGAGATTTAATCTGTTCTTCATTTGGGCCACTTTTTTTGGTCTCAGCGCACCTGTTACATAGTAAGGGGTGGAGCCTTGGGTATTTGCCAGGGTGGGACAACCAACATTACTGAATTCTGATGCTCTATGTGGGGGAGGGGTCTAAGAGGGAACAATGCCACTTACTGGGCTCTCAACTGGCTTTCAGTCACTTCCTCTGCTACCCACAAGCAAACTGGGCCCTTCTGTGCTGATTCTTAGGTGGTTGGGCTTCTGTACATTCTAGGACCCTGTGGGTCTCTCCAACAAACTCTCCTGTAAGGCTGAAGGTTTCTCCCTCTGTCTCAATTCCCACAGGATTTTTCAGTCAGAGGTTGTGAGGCTTTATTTCCTGGTGCTGGAACCCTGGCTTGTGTGGTCTGTTTCGTTCCCCAGTTGTTCCTCCCAATTTATCCACACAAAAATGTGGGACCACCTGCTCCACCAGCCACCACTGTGCTGGGAGTCCTCTCCACCTGGCTGCCCATCTCTGTCCCTTCTACCAGTCTGGATGAATGTTTCTTCTTTAACTCTTTGGTTGTTGGACTTCCATACGGTTCGATTTTCTGGCAGTTCTGGTTGTTTTTGTTTTAAAATTTGTTGTCGTCCTTCTTTTGGTTGTGCGAGGAAGCACTGTGTATCTTCCTATGCCTCCCTCTTGGCCAAAAGTCTTGTATATGTATTTTTGCATATATGAGAATCCAACTTCGAAATCTTCATGGCTTTCTCCTTTGTTCTATTGTCACAGGTGGGCACAATTAACCAGGTTCTCGGTGATGATGGACAAAGAATTGAACCGGACACACGGAAAGTTTATAGCAGAAAGAGAGCAGATTTATTAAGTGATAGTACATTCCACAGAACATGGGAGCAGGCCATCTCTGAGCAGAGAGTGACCTCAAGGGCTGGAGAGATTCTGTTCCTATAGGGCAGATATTTCCTGGCTAGTTTTGGAGGGATTTTATTATGCATGTACAAGTAGTTACATTATGTTAAAGCTGCCGTGCATGTGGTCTGTCCTGATTTTCCTTGACTGGCCATTGGGGAAGAGGGTCCCACAATGTTAATTTATTATTATGCTATTATAATGAAGCAGGGGTCATGTAGCATCTTCTACACAGGTGCATTCATGAGTCAGTTATTCAGTGCTTTCCAGAAGGTGGGAACAACCAGTCTTGGAACAGGGTCTCTGTCCTGTATTGATGTCCTTTATTTTAGCCCTGGGGCACCTCCAAAGTTTCCTCCTTCTGGACTATCTCCTGCCTCACTATAATTTCCTACTCAAAGCTCTTGAGCCTAAAGCCAGGTCTTAAATACAGAAAAGTCACTACCCACTAGATGAAAGTTCACACAAGGAAACCCAGGACCCTTCTTTGTATAGTGAATGTAGTAGTGTTTCCTATCAGTAAAAACCTGTCTCACTTGTGACTTCTTTTACATATTTTTGGTTTTCAGTACAATTACAGGAGTTTTATTACTGATGTATAATTGTGTTTTCAAGTTCTTCCTACTGAATAGTTTTTAGGAATAATGATACTAATTTACATTTATTTACTGCTTTTATGGGCTGTGAACTATTCCAAACACTGTTATATATTATCTTATGTAATCTTAATAATAATCCTATCAAGTAGATATTAATAATTCCTCCTTATTGATGATGGAAACTAAGGCACAGAAAGGTTAAGTAATTTCCCCAAGTTCTCTTAGCCAGGAAGTACTTGGACCAGGATTCTGGCTATCTGGCTCTAGATCTGTGCACTCACCCACCACTACCTCTCCTATGTACCTTTGGAAAGTTGCTGGAAGAGCAAAACCTATGAGACAATGCCTAGTACACATTTTTTTTTTCTTGAAGAAAAGTACCAGTTATAAAATTTGAAACTAAATGTTATTTGTTTGGAACAGTAAATGCCTATTTTAGTATCTTGGGCAGGGTAAGAACCCACAAAAATATTATGAAAAGAACATACATGCCCATTATATTAAATACTTTATTTATTATTTCATAGTATTTCTTACAATATTATGTGGCCAGATCCACAAGGAGTTTTTCAGGACTGAATGAGATACTTGCCTGTAGCAAGTCTCCATGTTCCTCCTTCTTCAAGCCACCTCTGCCCTAGGCTTCTGCAACATCCCTCTTTCCCTGCTTACCTCCCAGGCCCTTCTGCAAGGATCCTTTTCTCTGATCACATTTTAAGTGCTCTACAGGGATTTTGTCACACTACCTGCATCCCCTGTGACCTGATCCACAGAATTTCAGCTGCCATCTATCTTTAGTAGATCCCCAACTGCAGGCTTCAGGTCCATATACAGGATGGGGAAAGTTGTTTGTATGGAAAATAATACACTAATTAATAAATAATAGGACAATAACAAACTCTGTGATTTGCATACTCACAACGATAAACCTACTTTTGCCCCATGCTGGATATCCGATGGACCCTTAAACAACGCATGCTTGAACTGTGTGGGTTCACTTATATGTAGATATTTTTTTTTAAAGATTTTATTTTTATTTATTTTTAGAGAGAGGGGAAGGGAGGGAGAAAGAGAGGGAGAGAAACAGCAATGTATGGTTGCCTCTCACATGGCCCTCACTGGGGACCTGGGCCGCAACCCAGGCATGTGCCCTGACTGGGAATCAAACCGGGACCGCTTGGTTCCCAGCTCGAGCTCAATCCACTGTGCTACACCAGCCAGGGCTATATGTAGATATTTTTTCAACAAATACTGTAAGTGTATTTTCTCTTCCATATGACTTTCTTAGTAATATTTTATATTCTCTATCTTATTTTATTGTGTGAATACTCTATGTAATACACATAACATACACAACATGTGTTGATTAACTACTTGTGCTAACAATAAGGTTTCTTTCTAGTCCACAGTAGGCTATTAGTAGTTAAGTTTTATGGAAGTCAAAAATTATATGCAGATTTTCGCCTATGTGGGGGGAAAGGGCGTGGTCGGCATCCCTAATGCCTGTGTTATTCAAGTTTAACTGTATTTAGCTGCCTATTAGGATGTCCCACAGGTCCCTCAAACTCAACAGAACCAGAAGTGACCCCGTTTTGTCCCCACTCAAAGCTTCTCTTCCTCCTCTGCTTCCGAACAGTCTATTCATTCAATAATTAAGCACTACTCTATGCCAGGCACTGGGGATAAGGCAGAGCATGAGATAACTTTCATTCTCAGTCAGTGAAGAGCTGTACTACCCAGTTAGCAGCCCAGTCTGGTCACCTGGGGAGGGTTCTATCCCTCTATCTCTTCCTCCCCCACCCTCACCCCCGCCTCCGCCCCCAGCACCAATCACACTCACACCCTGAGCAGCCCAGGCCGATTGCACACCCTTTCTTCTCCATTCCCAAAGCCCCAGGGTCTTAAATCTTCCTAACTGGTTTTCCTCTCTCTAGTTTGACCCTCTCTACTGATGCCAGGATATTTCTAGACACATATCTATCTGTTCAGGTCTCTCCTCTCCTTAAAATTCCATAACTTTGAGGACAAAAGTTCTTACTTTAGTCCATAAAGCTTTACATGGTGTGATTTCTGACTTTTTGCAGACTTTCTCTCCTCCCCTCCTCCCCTCCCCTCCTGCCCCACCCTTGGCCCTGCCCACCTGAAACTACCGTGGATATTAAGCAGGTCACACAATGACAAACTTCTCATGTAAACCTGTGCTTTTTTTTCTCTGCTTAAAATGCGTGTAATCCTCCTCTATCTTCTATCTTTATCTTCCAAACTCAGCTCAAGCATCACTTCTTCTGGAAACTCCCCCAAATCTAGTCTAATTTGGGAACTCTTCCCCTGTGAGTATAAAAATTATCACATTGTATTATATTTATTAATAGTAGTATTTATTTGTCTCCTAACAGTAGACGATAAGCTCAGCAACCTTTTCTTATTTAATTTTGTGTCTTTATGCCTAATACGATCTTTGGCACATGATATATGCTCAATTAAAGTTTGTTAAATAAATGAATTTGTTGAGCACTCGTTAAATGTTTGTAAGGCATCCAATGAGTGGATGCAGAGCTAGGAGATTGGCACATCGTCTCATCTGACCGCAATCATTGGAAGTAGATCTTACTCTTTCTGTTTTATAGGTGAGGGTTTTACAATGATTGAGCTTGAGTATTGTAGAGATGGGGTATTATCCAGGTCTGTCTTGTATCTCTATCTTATGGCACCTTAGTTTAAAACAATATATTGTGAAAGCAATTATCTCCTTTCATCTGGCTATGAATTCTCTGATATAACATCAGGTAATCAAGTTGGTCTTCAGTTAAGAGGCCAGATCAATAAATATACACAGTTAGCAAAACATATTCCATAAAATATATCTGTTCTCACTGCCTTTTTCTCTCCATACACACTCACTTTTTCCTCATTTTTTCTTGAGTCATTTTGACGATGTTTAAAGGCAAACAGAAAAGATGGTCCCAAAAGTCGGAAAGAGGCTTGGACCCTAGGAAACACAGGGCGTTTTGTTTCACAGACAATGGCGACTGTGACTGCGGCGAATGCGTGTGCAGGGCTGGCTGGACCGGCGAGTACTGCAACTGCACAACCAGTGTGGACCCGTGCACCTCTGAAGACGGGGTGCTCTGCAGTGGGCGAGGGGACTGCATTTGTGGCAAGTGTGTTTGCACACATCCCGGAGCCTCGGGGCTGACCTGTGAACGTTGTCCTACCTGCGGTGATCTCTGTAACTCTAAACGGTAATGTCTCTACTTTCTTTAGTCCCTTTTGTCCATGTATTTCATGATGATCAAAGTCATGACATTTGATAAACTCAGAGGTCAGATTGCTTTCACTGGGTTTGGTCTCCAAGTGTCCATCAACATACATAAGCCCGTATGTGTGGGCTTCACTTCCCTCTTTCTCAGTCCTGATTACCCAGGACCACAATGTCATACTCCTGCTAAAGACCCGCGAGGGAATCTGAGCCGATGTCCCACACCGATAACATCAGATACCTCTCAGTTCCAAAGCCAGTCACACATAAGGAATACCCTGGGGGCAGATGGAGGACACCTACATTCAGTACTTCTTCAGGGGAAACAGATAAGCTGCTTTCTTATCTAGAAGTGTATAAGCCTGACCTTACTGATTCATTCTTATCTACAGACCCAGAGAAGCAAAGAGGCAGAAAGACAATCTTGGCTTTCAGTTTCTTCCCTCTTTACCACTCGTGCTCTTTGGCATCTTCCTTTGGTTATCATTCTGTACACCTATTCGGGATTATATTTCCTTTTATACCATATGAACGACAACAACAAAAACAAAACATACTCTCTTATTCTCCAGAAAAGAAACTTTCTTTGGTTGGCAGCTAACTTGTTAATGGAAGTGGGGCAACACTTGTAGGTTAAGTGAAACAAGTCTCCAAATTGGCTGTGTTATGACACTAGTGTGTGATGCATTATGTAGCCAAGATGTTTAAACAGCTCATATTTTCATTAACTCTGGCACCCAAAGTGGTGACATTTGCATTTCTAATGTGAAGGAAGAAACCCCGTATTTGTTCAGTGGTTACCATTCAGGTGTTAAAACTTCTCTGTCACTGTGCCTGGACATATGCCAAGAGGATGGGGACATTGACTTATTTGAATAGAATTTAATGTAAAATGTCCTTTTAAGTTGTTTCTTCTATTATTTTTCTATTTTATCTTCTGTGTAAACATGATTCAATCTCAAATCTGGTTTATAAGATAAGAAATTAATAGTCAAAGTAGTTTAAATTTGAGGAATCGGGTTGATCACAGTGATCTCTGTGGTGTTTATGTTAGTTTTGAGGCAAGTCAATGATTCCATTTATTCATTCACGGATTCATTTACCAAGTAGTGTGCTGGGAACCATGTTAGGCCACAGGCATGGAGCGATGACTAAAACTATTACAGCTCCTACCATCTCTGGTGCTGAGAACCTACCGGGAAAAGCACATACTTTTAAAAGTAATCATGATTAGGGTACTAGAAATATCAGGGGGAACACTTTGTGAAAGTATGTGATTTTCTAACCACTATGCTGTACACCTGAAACTAATACAAAATAATATTGTATATAAACTGTAATTGATCAATCAAATTTAAAAAGCAAAAGTAGTTATGATGATACCCAGGCTGACAGTTATAATACAAGATATATAAGTTGCTTTAAGGCAGAAATTACATGTATGGCAGGGCACAGGGCCACCAGACTGGCCTGGGCAGCCATCAGTGAGATGCACAAAGGGGCAGAGGGTCTAAGGGCTTCCACCATCTCCAGCTACACCCTGCAAAGCCACTGCAAATAAATATAGAACTTAGATAAATGCAATATGCGTACAATGCAAGGAAACTTTGAGATAAGTCTTCCATCCCCACTCCCACATAGATTGCTGCTCTCAAGCCCTTCCTTCAGAGGAACTCAGAGGCGTCCACTGTAAGGGAACTAAGTGGTAAGAGTCATGGAAGACTTGCCTAAGGAAGTGAGGTTTCCACTGAGATGGAACAAGGCATGGGTGAAGGTGGGGAATGCACACTTAGAAGAGTATACATTTCCGTGGCCAGGAAGAGAGAGGCACCATGATGTATGCCCACAGGAAGAAAACTTTTACTGTGTTGGCTTACTCCACATACAACCTATTTGTGAAGTGATTTTCAGCATAAAGTTAATTCAGGGTCCAAGTTTTACTTTGTTATATAGACATCGTTACAATAACTCAATTTCTGGGCTATGCTCTTAGAAATACACTTTTCTGTAAGTAGCAATCTTTTATTAAAAAGCCTGCATTAATGAGGATCCAGGCCATAATCCTCAGCTTTCGAAAATACCCCCATCAATGTTTGGATTAATTTAAAAGAGTTACAGAAAAGTGAATTTTTTTTTATATTTTATTTATTTATTTTTAGAGAGAGGGGAAGGGAGGGAGACAGAGAGGGAGAAAGAACAATGTATGGTTGCCTCTCACATGGCCCCCACTGGGGACCTGGCCCGCAACCCAGGCATGTGCCCCGACTGGGAATCGAACTGGGACCCTCTGGTTCCCAGCCCGCGCTCAATCCACTGAGCTACACCAGCCGGGCCAGAAAAGTGAATTTTTTTTTAATAGTCATTCATGACATATATGAATTCTTGTTAAAATATGGACCACTTCTATTAAGAAATTCAAACTTTGTCTAATCTATAATTACATTTTAGCAGCATAAACCCCAGAAAAATCAAAAATGGAAACATAGCTAAATCAAATACCAAAATAATTAGGAGGCTTTTTAATTGACTTTTTTCTTTAAACTTAAGCAATCATTAGAGATAAATGAGGTTAGTAATTATTATCAAGGATGGCTCAGGGAACATTGATTACTGAGTGGAAATCAGAATAAAGCAGCTTCCTCTTGGACATCACCCAACTACCTTCTGAAAGTAACCAAAGGCACCGTCCAGTATGCGACACTCCTATAGCATGAATCACTGCTACAGCATTAAAGCAGCATCCCAGCTGCCAACCTGCACTGATAAGGTCTGTTGAATAATGTTCACAGGAGCTGCATCGAATGCCACCTGTCTGAAGATGCCCAGGCCCGAGAAGAATGTGCTGACAAATGCAAACTAGCTGGCGTGACCATCAACGAAGAAGAAGGTTCTCCTTGTCTTAAATTGCTTTCCTTTTCTTTACATAGTTCCTAAGAGGCAGAAACTCTGCACCAGGATTTTCAGTAGTTTGACTGCATTTGTACCACAGCAGTAGTTCACTCATTCTAGTTATTAAAGGGAAATGAATTCTATAAGGCTAAATCTTGATAGTTGGGGATACAGGAATTTTAAAGGCAAGGCTATTTCATTTGACTTCAGCTCTGTTGGCAAGTTCACCTCTGCTTAACAAATGCAATTGCAGAGAATTCCAGAATGCTATATTGTTTGAGTGAGAAAGAAGAACATTGAATTAATGTCTAAATGTTAACCCCCCAAGCCTGAAATCGTCCTCTATCATATAATTGCCTTACTTCAAAATAGGGCAGCGCAGGGTGTGACATGCGTTTCCTGATAAGCCCTCAGACACCAGGCAATTGCTGGTTAGGGACTGGTTTTCCTCCCCTCCCCTCTGAATGCTTTCATTCCCAACTTTCCAAACATGAGCATTGCGTGGCCACCCTTAATTCCCATTGTCTCACCTCCAAATACGAGAAGAGCCTGTTACCTTTAACTGCTTAGCAATCCCTGCTCTTGCTTTTCGCCTGTCATTTTTAAATGTAATTACTTAAAAGCAGATTTTTCCTACTGGCAAATTGACATCTCAAATATTTAAATGGGTTGTATTTTAGCTGGGAAGGCCATTTAAAAGATAATTTGTGAACATTAAAACCAAGAAGATGACTGACTCCTCCTAAAGGGACAATCTGGGGGAACTGGTTTTTCCATCATCGCAAAACCCTCTGCATTATCATGCTGCTCAGGGGAACAGTTGCTCTGCACGCTTCAGAGGGCCACCAAGACGTTTCTCAGGTGGAGTGGCATAATCAAGACACTAATTCACGACCCTCTAGGATATGCGTCTGGAATAGATGGAATTAGAATGCCAAAATTAATCCATTTTCAAGGAGAAATAAGTTAGAGACATTTATATTGTTTTGAAAACTACCTACATTGTTTCAAAATTGAGATTTTTGACTGTGCACAGTTGAGTAACCCATGTGGAAGGGCGCAATTAGTGCTCATAAAACCCCTCATCTGTGTTTCTTCTGGTGACTAAAGAAAAATATGTCACATAGCTGTAAATTGGACAAAATGGTGTGTACCTTATACTAATAACAAACGTAAGATACCCCAAAAGCACTGAGTAAAGTGGCATTCGTGGACTGTACACATTAGTAACTAGTACAAAGTCTCGGCATATCCTTCTGGATTCATTTCACAGCAAACATCTGGGATATTTACCAAGTGTGTCCAAGAAATGACTAATATTGTAGGAAATGCCCTGCAAATTACCAAAACTCAGTTCAGTAGCAGCATGGGGAATCTAATATGCTGAGGGGAAAGAGGGAGTGAACCCTGGAAACACGTAACTCAGGAACAGGGAATTACTACATTTTAATACATAGTTTTCTCAGCACATTATCATACATGCTTGGATTTGAGATGAAGACTAGGTCTCAAATGGCATTTAAAATATTTGCATTTTTTTGTGTAATTGACTAAATTATCTTCAAGAAAGGGGAATGCAACTATTTCTAACTCAGAAGTTAAAAATAATAATTGGATTACTAATACCATTTAAAAGCACTAATCTTGATGAATTTGAGAAAGATGTATAATGGTCAGCCTGTGAATTGGAAAGTCGCTTTTGTAATGAGCCTGTTTCTAAGTCCTATTTCAAGTTACTGACCCAGTTATGCTATTGATCAGATCTTCTTGAAATTATCACGACATATTTGCTCTTCCACACGGTTTTTTTATCAGCTCACCCTCCCAATAAGGACGTGGAGAGTAAAACGAGTATATAATCCGAATAAATTGCTCCCCCACTGTGCAGTGATGACCTGTGAGAGCATTTCTAAGGACGTGTGCTTGAACTTTACTCAGTGCATTTTACTGAAAGAGACGTCACTCGTCTCCCCCAACATCCATGTACCAGGAGCGTTGTCGCTCACAGTGTGTTCCGTCGGACACTAATTCTAAAAGTGCAAAACAAACAAAATAAATCTCCGTGATCATATACATTTTGGAGATGGGAAGCTAAGCCTTTTGTTTTCTTGAAGGGTTCCTGTGAGTTCTTACGCACATTCATTTGCATGTGCATTGCAAATTTTCAGGAGAGGCAAAGGGAAGTTGCTGCGATACATACACAGTTTTCTAAGGACTCAAACTTATCTGACCATAGAACCCTTTTTTTCTTCTCCTTGGGAAACTGTTTTCTCTGAGAACTACTGACTTGGCCCTGGAGCAGAGGTCTTAAACATGCAGTTATCTTGGTTCAGTGGTACAGATGGTTTATACTTTCCCCATTTTTCCTGGACCTTGCTAGACCCGGGCCTCCTCACCCCCATTCTCACATTTCTTCTTTTCTGTCTAAGTATGATTTCCCGGACTGCCTGAGATCTTATTTTTCATTGTACTATTCTAGAACGGCACTGCTGGCACTCATAAAGGTGGGTAAAAAAGAAAGTTTCATTTCTTAGGAACAACAAAAGAAAACCTTAGCAGCTAATTATGCAAATCTCCAGCCCAAGCTGGACCCTTTCATTACACATTCAATAATACCATTTTAATACCCAAACACTGTAAAACAGGCCAAGTCTAGAGTCGTAAGCATCATGAAAAGGAGTGGTGAATTAATTAAAGTAAGAAGGGAGTCATGACTTAAAGGTCATGTTAGCAGTTCCATTAAAACTTAAATAATCCTGGCCAAGTAAACTAAGCCTCCCTGTGCTTCAGTGTAGCTATTAAAAGAAAATAAAAAAGAAGGATTAATATTACAGAAAAGAGTGTTATAAGCTCTCCACATATTTTCTACCTGAGAATAAAATGTTCCATTAAGTAAGTTCGAGAGGAGCACAGTGGGTGTGCACTGTCATGGTGGAGAGAAGGAAGGAAGGAAAAAACGAGCTGAACAGGAAAAGGCATATTCCCCAAGACTTGAGGAATCATAGTTCATTGGAGTGTCTTGGCAGGAGGACATGTGTTGAAGGCCATCTAAGAAATGACTAAAGTATGAATTATATATATGCAGGCCTGTTGCTATCAAACATGTAAAATAACACAAATTTCATTAATCAACTGTTGCCCGGAGGTTCCCAAACCTCTTAATCAGAACCACCTTATTAAAAATGCTATTAAACCACTCACTAAAATACAAACGCCTGTGCACACCACTGATCTCTCAAATAGAGACCCGGGGTAGATCTCTACAATGCGTATTTTCAGAACTCCCAGGTGATTTAGATAATCATAAACATTTGGGAGTGACCAAATGAGAATGATTTGTAATTAGATTTCTTGTTTTCGGGGGGTGGGGGGGCACTTTTTTTAATCTTTACTGTATTTTTTTCCATTACCATTTAGCCCCCTTATATCCCGTTCACCCAGCAATCACCACACTGTTGTCCATGTCCATGAGTCTTTTTTCCTTTTTGCTCAATCCTTCCAACCCTCAACTCCCCCACTAGCTGTCATCCTGTTCTCCGTCTATGAGTCTGTCCCCATTTTCCTTGTTAGTTCAGTTTGTTCATTAGATTCCACATCTGAGGGAAATTATAAGGTATTTGTCTTTCTCTTGCAAGCTTATTTCACGTAGCATAATGTTCTCCAGGCCCATCCATACTATTGCAAAGGGTAAAATTTTCTTCTTTTTTTGTGGCTGTGTAGAATTCCATTGTGTAAATGTCCCATAGTTATTTTATCCACTCATCTACTGACAGATACTGGGCTGCTTCCATATCTTGGCAACTGTGAATAACACTACCATGAACATGGGGGTGCTTATGTTCTTTCAAATTAGTGTTTTGAGTTCCTTTGGCTACATTCCCAGAAGTGGGATCGCTGGACCAAAAGGCAGATTCATTTTTAATGTTTTGAGGTGTATCCGTACTGCTTTCCACAGTGGCTGCACCAGTCTGCGTTCCCACCAACAGTGCAAAAGTGTTCCCCTTTCTCCACGTCCTCACCAGCACTTGTTTGTTGACTTATTGATGACAGCCATTCTAACAGGTGTGAGATGGTATCTCATTTTGCATTTCTCTGATGATTAATGATGTTGAGCATCTTTTCATATGTCTATTGGCCATCTGTATGTCCTCTTTGAAGAAGTGTCTATTCAAGGCCTTTGCCCTTCTTAAAATTGGGTTATTTAGGGGGTTTTTTTTGGCTTTTTTTCCCCTGGTGTTGAGTTTTATAAATTCTTCGTAAATGTTGGATATTAACCACTTATCAGATGTATCAGTGAATATGTTCTCTAATTCTGTGAGTTGTCTTTTTATTTTGTTGATGATTTCTTTTGCTCTGCATAAACATTTGAGAATAACCAAATGAGAATGATTTGTAATTAGATTGCTTAATATGCCTATGTACACAGGTGCTTCTAATAGCTTCATAAACACTTCACAAACCTATCGTCTGAAATTTTATTAATAATACTAAATATTTTACTAGTTCTGTTTTCATGGATAATACAAGCACACTTCTCACAAACCCTGACATGAAGTTTTTATCTTAGACGTTAAATGCAAACCTACTTAATATTTCTATTTTGCTATGGCTACGACATTGTTGAACTGAAAACAGCCTATTTTTTTGTTAGAGTCAGAGCAACAATATAGATTCTCTCATATTAAAACTTTTTGATATTGAAACTAATGAGAAAACTTATAAGTTTAGCAAGAGTATGTCCAAGATTATCTGGGACAGTCCTAGTTTTAATATTCTGTCCCTTGGTGTCCTAGTGCACTTAGATCAGATGTACTTTAAATTTTAGGTTAATAACAAAAGGCATTCTATTTACAGGTTTCAGTAAAAATGTGTGTCACTGTATCATGAAAAGACTTCAACTTATAAGATAGGAAAACTTTAAGTAAGTTGTTTTTTAACTGGGAAAATGCTACCTAATTTTGGCATCGGTACCAGACCACTACAATTTTTGATAAATAGTGTTAATATCTCAGGTTGACCATTTTACTATCTTTTTAATTTCTGATTTGACATTCATTTTCTGCCTCTTGAATTAGCTCAGTAAGAAAATAATTTCTATTTGGAAAAGATTTAAGGAAAACTGGATTTTTTTTTTTTTAATTAAGAGGCTATGCTGAATGGTTAAGCAAACTGTCATTCTAGGTTTCTTTTATCTGAGCTTTACCTTTATCCTGCTGGTCCCCGAGCTACACAATACTTCAGTCTTCATTCCCTAATATTAATTTATATTTACCGTTGTGACATACATGGCCAGCAATCTTGGCTACGCCATTGTGGGAAAGGCCCCCGTAGAAGTATCAGTATCTGTTTAGACTGTGTAGTCTCTTTCTGAAATGTAATCTAGGCTTCCTCCCAGATGCTCGCAGCCAAGAAGAATGTATAGCCCCCTCATTACCATAGTCAGGACCTTTCTATTCCCAAGACAGCTAGGCATACCTGCCTTGAAGTATTTCACTCTATTGAAATCCTGCCCCCATTAGTTTGATGGGTGCATTTGATGGTCAGTCCTGATTGACCACGCCTGGAACTGTTTTTCTGGCATGTGAGTAGAAACTAAAACCTCAATTTGTGGGGAAAAAAAAAATGCTATGTCTTTTCTGTTCTTATTCTGCAATGTCGAAATTTCCTATTTGCATATTAAAACTCAGTACTACTTTTCTTCAAAAATAATCTCTTTTGAAAATCCATTTAACCTAATGAATGATTCCTTTATCCATAGATTTCTCAAAGGATAGTTCTGTTTCCTGTTCTCTGCAAGGAGAAAATGAATGTCTTATTACATTCCTAATAACCACAGATAACGAAGGAAAAACCATCATTCACAGCATTAACGAGAAAGGTGAGTGGCATGCCTTCCCCGTCCATGGTAAGTGATACTACAGAAGCAAACAACCAGAAAGACACTTTGGAGGCTTGCCAGGAAAGACATTTCCAAATTTATGATGAATGCCTCTACTTTCCCAATGACTGAAAGTTTTGATATGTTCCAGTCTCTTTTTTTTTTAATTAAATTTTTTTGTGGTGACACTGGTTAACAAAATTATTCAGGTTTCAGTTGCACTGTTTCACAATACATCATTTGTACACCGTGTTGTGTGCTCACCACCCCAAGCCAAGTCTCCTTCCGTCACCGCTTATCCCCGCTGTACACTCCCCCATCTGTCCCCACCCCGCTCGATCCAGCAATCACTACACTATTGTCTGTGTCCGTGAGTATTTTATCTCTTTTATTCCTTGGTGCACACTCCTTTCAAACTCCAACTAGCCTCCGAATGCCCCACCCACAGCTGTCAGCCTGCTATCGATGGGTCTATCTCTGTTTTGCTTGTTAGTTCATTTTGTTCATTAGATTCCACATATGAGTGAAATCAATCATATGTTATTTGTCTTTCTCTGACTGGCTTACTTCATTCAGCAAAATGCTCTCGAGGTCCTTCTATGCTGTTGCAAAGGGTAATATTTCTTTCTTTTGGGGGTGGGGAGTACTTGTCAACATTTTATAACTTTTTAAAAAATGTATTTAATGATTTTAAAGAGATAGAGAGAGAAACAATGACTTGTTGTTCCACTTACTTATGCATTCATTGGCTGATTCTTATATCTGCCCTGACTGGGGATCGAAACTGCAACCTTTGTGTATTGGGGATGATACTCTAACCACCTGAGCCACCTGGCCAGGGCTGAGCAGTATCCCACTGTGTAACTGTACCACAGCTTTTTATCCACTCAGGTACTGGTGGCCACTTGGGCTGCTTCCAAGTCTCGGCTACTGTAAATAACTCTGCTAAACAAAGGGTGCTTATGTTCTTTAGAATTAGTGTTTTAGGGTTCTTTGGCTGTTTCCAGAAGTGGAATCACTGGGTCATAAGACATTTCCATTTTTAGTTTTTTGAGGTAATTCCATACTGCTTTCCACAGTGGCTGCACCAGTCTGCATTCCCACCAACAGTGCAAAGGGATTGACTCCCCTTTCTCCACATCCTTGCCAGCACTTGTTTTTTGTTAATTCATTGATGCTAGCCATACTGACAGGTGTGAGATGATATCACATTGTGGTTTTAACTAGCATTTCTCTGATGATTAGTGACATTGAGCATCTTTTCATATGTCTATTGGCCATCTGTCTGTCCTCTTTGGATATCTGTCTATTCAGGTCCTTGCCCATTTTTTAATTGGAGTGTTTGTTTTATTGGTATTGAGTTTTATAAGGTCTTTTTAAATTTTGAATATTAACCTTTTACCAGATGTATGGGAAAATATGCTTTCCCATTCTGAGGGTTGTCATTTCATTTTGTTGATGGTTTCCTTTGCTGTGTAAAACTTTTTTAGTTTGATATAGTCCCATTTGGTTATTTTTTCTTTTGCTTCCCTTGCCTGAGGTAATATATCAGAAAGAATATTGCTATGAGCAATGTCTGAGATTTTACTGCCTAAGTTTTCTTCTAGGATTTTATGGTTTCAGGTTGAACATTTAAGTCTTTAATAATTTTGAATTTATTCTTGTGTGTGGTGTAAAAAGGTGGTCAAGTTTCATGTTTGTTTGTTTTTTTGCATGTATCTGTCCAGTCTTCCCAACACCATCTATTAAATAGACTATCTTTACCCCATTGTATGTTCTTGCCTCCTTTGTCAAATAGTAATTGACTATAAAGGTGTGGATTTATTTCTTAGCTTTCTATTCTGTTTCATTGACCTATGTATCTGTTTTTATGCTAGTACCATGCTGTGCCTTGGGACTTTTGCTGACCTGTCCCCGATCCCAGGGTTGGTAAAAGTCAACTTTGATGCACAGTTTGGTCCTTCCCCTACACACCAAGGCCCAGGAGAGGCAGCCACAGACTATGGATTGCTTGTAGCTCCAAACAGGTTGCTGAGAGCCAGTCACAAGCAGCATCTACATTGTCCTGCACCAGAGTCCTTCCCAAGAAGCCCAGAACCAACACACCCAGTGGCCAGCTTTAGACAACATCAGAGTAGGACCCAATAAGTGTTTCTAAAATTTAGAACACTAATTCTAAATTTTAAAGCAAGTTCATAAGTGGCATATCCAAAGGAAGATTGTGGCAGGCACCAGACCTTCCTAAGGCAAATTCTACTTCGTGTGATCCACACTTACACAGCAGCTCACATGCCATGGTCGGGGTTGAGCCTAACAGTCAGCCAGCCTGAGAGTCGATCCCATGCATGAATGGGCCAATAGTAATCAAGACTCAGTCACAACAGGATGGCCCACATAACCCACACAAAGAACATTCTTGGAGCACCCAGCTCAGGTGATCGAGGAGACTGCACCACTGTACCCCACATGATAGCTACTATATAAGTCTGCCCCATGAAGACTGAGAGTCATAGCAGATCTATGTAATACTTAGAAACAAACACAAAGAGTCAGCCAAAATGGGGAGACAAAAATATAGCCCCAAATGAAAAAAAATAGGAGAAATCTTTAGAAAAAGAGCTAAATGAAATGGAGGCAAGCAATCTATCAGATATAGAGTTCAAAGTAATGGTTATAAGGATGCTCAACAGCACGTAAAAGGATATAGAAGCCATAAAAGAGGACCAGTCAGAAATGAAGAATACAACATCTGAAATGAAGAATACACTGGAAGGAATAAACAGTAGGTTGGATAAAGCAGAGGATCAAATCAGCAATTTGAAAGACAAGGTAGTAGAAAACACCCAATCAGAGCAGCAAATAGAAAGAAGAATTCAAAAAATGAGAATTGTTCAAGGGACCTTTGGGGCAACATGAAACATAATAACATCCACATTATAGAAGTACCAGAAGTAGAAGAGAGAGGGCAAGGAATCAATAACCTATTTGAAGAAATAATGACTAAAGACCAGAGTCACAGCTAGGTGAAAGGGGATGTTAGAGGGTGGAGGGATTAAGCAAAAGGGAAAGATTGCTCATGGACATGGACCACAGTGTGGTGATTGCTGGGGTGGGGTATAAGGAAACTAAGTGGTAATGGAAAGAAATTCCAATACAGATTAAATAAAAGAAAAATAATGACTGAAAACTTCCCTAACCTGTTAAAGGAAAAAGACACACAATTCTAGGAAGTGCAGAGTGCCAAACAAGATGAATACAAAGAGGCTCACACCAAGAAACATCATAATTAAAATGGCAAATGGTTAAAGACAAAGAGAGAATCTTAAAAGCCACAAGAGAAAGACAGTTACCTACAAGGGAGCTCCTATAAGACTGTCAGCTGATTTCTCAACAGAAACATTTCAGGGCATTGGCATGAAATATGCAAAGAGATGCAAATCAAGGACCTATAACTAAGACTACTTTACCCAGTAAAGCTATCATTTAAAATTAAAGGAGAAATAAAAAGCTTCCCAGGCAAGAAAAAGCTGAAGGAGTTTGTTGCCTCTGATATCTTTTAATAAGGCCAGATAACATGGATGTATTTGTACCAATCATCCTCTCCCAGAAAGCTTGCTGGTGAATTATAGAAATGTTAAATTCAATGTAAGCAGAAGGTATGTGTTTAGAAAAGACTAACAGGAAGGAGCATAAAAGTCTACAAGAATGAGTTTTGAATCAGGCAAAATTTGGCTCAAATCCTGCTCCACCACTGAATAGCTGCTTGACCTTCTGGAAGCTATGTGCCTCTCTGAGCCTCTATTTCCTCATCTGCAAAGTGGGAAAGAGAATCATACTTTCTTTTAAGGACTGACTCAAGGGTTAAATAGGATATGCCTATAAAACATATGCCAGTTCATACTTAGAGTCATGGGTCATTAAATGATATTGCTGAATCAAAAAAAGACATGAAGCAGAAAATGAGGAAGGAAGTGATCTGAGGCCATTGCTTCCGCGGCTTTTCAACACCAGCTCGTTGAGTCGGCTTGGGACTCAGGAAGCCATCAAGTAAAAGTCACGTCTTTAGTGAAGAGGAGAGAGAAGTTTACATTAGAGGTTTACATAAAGAAAATAGAATAGCGGGAAAGCTACTTTTGTTGAGAAGTTCTTAAACTTTAGTGACACACCTGGGAGACAGGTGATCACCTGCATCCTGAATCAGCAGGCCTAAGGTGTGGCCAGGCAACTCTGACACCGAGGGCTTCAAGACCTCCTTGGAGCAACTCTGCCCTAACAGCTCTGGCCTCATTCTCTGATACAGGTGCCTCGCCTTTTCTCTCTTCTGTTAAGAATGTGTCCTGACCCTTCCCAGCAGAAATGACAGCTGCATTAAGTTATACCTTTCCAGACCTTTTCATCAACCTCCTCCTCCTCCCCCATAAAGCTCAGAGCCTAAGTTCTGGCCCCAGACAATAGCAGCAAGGGTAGGCTAGAAGGCACACGTGTTTTGTTGTGTGTGCTTGCTAATCAGTGTGCTGAGAAAATATTGTCCCGAGTTCGAAACCTAGAGTATCAAACTGCCATCACTTCACAGTGTAAAGACCAAAGCATCCCAAAGTAAGCAAAAAGTACGTTAAGGACATTGTAAACCAACCAAGAGAACATTATTAGAAAAATAACACATTGCGGGGCTAAGGGTCAGGGAGAGGTAGAGGTCTGATCACAATGCAAGATGCAAGGCCATGACCTTGAAGCTCAGGTGAGCAGAACACACCTGGAGACTTATTCTTGAGAATCTCATGTAAATTCACTTCTTTCAAATGAATGTATAAAATGCATCATAGTTAAGAAAAGTTAAGGTGAATCCTACTTTACAAGGAATAATTACTTTATAGCACAAAAAAAAAATCCTGCTTTCTCATTATCTGTTTTATAAAGTCAAATTCTTCAGCTATACCCTCACCCTCTATTTGTGACAATGGCAGTGGCTTTGGCAAGTTTTTCTGAAATCAAAACCATTCCTTATAATATTAATTTCATTGGAAAAACAAGTTCCAAAAATCAAATTTCCAGAATAGGGTCTGTTTTTAATTCAGAGTGTTTGTATATAGCTAGTTTAATTTTTATGTTTATTTATTTATTTCCGTATGTGTGTGTGTGTGTGAAGCATGTCTTTGGCTGTTAAATGCCTCTTCAGTACTGAACTGTTGGGTTTTTTCTTTTATTCTTCCACACAACACAAGTGGCAGATCAAAATGCCATCTTTCCAAGAGCACTCAGATGCCCCGATGCCTTTTTATTAAGGCTTTTTATTCTACCTATGCTATTTTTTTGTAGTAGGGAAAAGCGAGGAACAAGTTACCTCCTCACGGCTTAACGGGAGTCACCTGACAGCTCCCAGCAGGCTGCCTTCCCCGCATTTGTTGCCATTCCCAGACCGGCCAGAGCTCCCAGGGCCTGAGAGCAAAACCCATCCCCAGGAATCCACAGTCCCCTCTCACAGCTTTAAGACCAGAGACTCCCAGCCTCACTGGTGAGAGGACCGGATAGAAAAGAGGCAAAATGGGAAAAGAGGGGGTAGAGCTTGAGAATTCCGAGGGTCCTCCACACAAATTGAAAAAGTGAAGGATCATCAGGGGTAGGGAGAGATTTGCTCATCTTTTTTTCTTACATTTAGGAAGACTTTCAGAGGATAAGAGCCACAATCATAAAGGACCAGTCAAGAATGAAAGTTGGGCCCTGGCTGGTGTAGCTCAGTGGATTGACTGCTGACCTACAAACCAAAGGGTTGCTGGTTCGACTCCCAGTCAGGGCACATGCCTGGGTTGCACCCAGGTCCCTGGTGGGGGGCACGTGAGAGACAACCACACATTGATGTTTCTCTCCCTCTCTTTCTCCCTCCCTTCCCCTCTCTAAATAAATAAATAAAATCTTTAAAACAAAGAATGAAAGTTGGGGAGCCTTCCTGGCAGGGATGTGTGTGTGGGTGCTACACCCATGACTTCCAGCTTGGAGGTTCCAAGCCCTTGAGGTCTTGAGGTTAGAAAAGGGGGAAGAGTGAATTTGTAGTAGTAGTAGTAGTAGTAATAATAGCAGCTCTCACTTAAGTCCTTATTAATTCCATATAACAGGTATTATTTTAGTTACTTTGCATGTATTAATTCATTTAATACCCTCAACAGCCATGTAAAGAAGGTATTGTTATTATTTCCATTTTACAGGTAATGAAATTGAGGCATAGAGAATTTAAATAATTTCCTAGGTTTAATGCAGCAATTATGTCTCAGCTCTGGTTATGGAACTGGAGAGCTACTTTGAGTCTATGCTCTTAACTACTGGGCTATACTGCCTCCTACTGGCTGTACAATCATAAATATTTGAATGCCCAAAATACTATCTGCATCTTAGATCAGCATGCTGATCTAACATACTGATATGTTAGATCAGTACTGTCCGATGGAAATGTTAATACAAACCATATACATAATTTTAAATTTTCAAGCAACTGCATAAAAACGTTAAAAGATGAATTTTAATAATGTTTTATTTAATCTACTATATCCAAAATGTTGTCATTTCAATGTATAATCAATATAAAAACTTATTAATAAGAGGGCCATTTTTTCATACCAAGTCTTCAAAATTAGTGTGTATTTTGCATTTATCACACAATACAGTTCAGAAAAGCCACATTTCTAGTGTTCAATAGCCACATGTGGCAGATACCAGACTGGCACCATTAGAAACTCAGGACCTTAGAATTAGGTGAGCACTTACCAGGATTTTCTATTGTGTAAACCTGATTTGGTACTTGGGCCAAGATCTCGTTTTGAGAAATGTATAATTCCCAATGACTCTAAATTCTTAAAATAATTATCTCTGCCAAGCTATGCCTGCTCCTTCTTTTTTATTCCCTAATGGAGAGCCTTCCTAATTCACGTTCTGGCTCATGGCCCTAATTCATCTTGCTTTAAGCAAGAACATGCTATACCTTACCCCAGACAGTTTGTAGTCAAAGATGTAGCCAGTATATATCCCCACTGACAAGAACCTGCTACTTTCTTTGCAGCAGTGTTGCTAACCTATTAGAGGCAGCTATGGTTCATTTGCTATGCTAGAAATAGTCTTTAAATCTTCATACTCTAGTTGCTATTTCATTAGCTCCTTTACTTCTTTCTGCATAATCTCCTTCCATGGTAATTTTGCCAAGTAACAAAGGTGTGTGAGACCAGGCATCACACTGTTAGGGGGTCATTAGTCCTGCTCAAATTCAGATCAGCAACAGATTCTTACCTTGAAAGTAGCCTGAGTAGTCCTGGGTCTGTAGTTCTCCTTGTGAAATATCCAAAAGCACTAAGAGTTCAAGTAAAGTAAGCATGATTTATTTTCTTCCCAGATATCATGGATTTGTGTTACTTCTTGCAGAAGGAAGCAGATACTTAATGATAATTTTTATATGGGATTTTCCCCATGAAAGCAAGGGAAGAGCTTAATTATAATGTTTCATTAAGAAATGTATAATCTCCCAGGCATATTGCAAGGTTGTTAATCATTCTCTTGTCTATAATTGCAAAATTGCACTAATATCATCAATAATCAAAATAACATTTCATAGAATGTTCAAGTTAAAAAGACTATACAAAACATCTAATTACCCAAACTTCCCTGAAGATAACAATCCCTTGGGATACTTTAAGCAGTAAAAAATTGGTGGCTGCACCCCGTGACCCACTGAATCAGACTCTCGGGGGAGAGGTCGAGGAAGCTGTGGTTTGCATAAGCATGAGCCCCTCTGGCTTAATCTTATTGTCAGGAAGTTAAGGAAACACTGAAGTCCCACACCTTTGTTTTACTGATGGCGGGCCTGGGCCTCAGGGAGATCGAAGGACTTGATGGGTTTAGACAGTTGCTGTACATCAGATGGGAATGGAACCCACCTTTCCTGACCCCAGCCCAGGAATGTTCCAGGACCTCAGGCATTAGAGAAGTAAAATAAAACCGAAAGTTGTGATTCTCTTCTGTCCATTAAAAAATAATAAACAAACAAACAAACAAGCAACAGCTTATTTATTTAAGTAACCTTTTCAGGGGGCAGGTTTTATATAATTTTGAATATAATCTCTTAGACAATTTCAAAACAGTCCATTAAAAAGTATGTGTGTGTGCACACTCATCCTTTTCTACTTCATTGTACACCCAGAAAAGAGCATCTTTAGTGACTAAACTACAGCTTTATTTATGGCTCTTTACATATTCCGTGCACATTAATTTTCACTCTTTTGCATTCTAAATCTTTTTGAGTCAGCCATTCAAGTGTATATCCATCTGCTTTGAATAATCAAACTCTTACTTTATCTTCTGTTCTACTTTGAAAGAAGAGGGCCATCTTACAACAAGGAACTCACTTTTTTTTTTTAAGATTTTATTTTTATTTTATTTTTAGAGAGAGGGGAAGGGAGGGAGAAAGAGAGGGAGAGAAATAGCAATGTATGGTTGCCTCTCACATGGCCCCCACTGGGGACCTGGCCCGCAACCCAGGCAATTGCCCCGACTGGGAATCAAACCCGGACCCTTTGGTTCCCAGCCCACGCTCAATCCACTGAGCTACACCAGCCAGGGCAGGAACTCATTTCTTAAAAATCAGCAAAACAAGAGGTATTACTATTTTCCCTCTATGGGAGAAAAAACATGGTTGGAAAATTTAATGAGAAATGCTTCTTAAAATGTTCGTTGTACCATCTTTCCAATATAAGTTTCTCTGCTTCCAGAGTGTCCAAAACCTCCCAACATCCCCATGGTCATGCTGGGGGTCTCGCTGGCTATTCTGCTCGTCGGGGTTGTCCTGCTGTGCATCTGGAAGCTGCTCGTGTCCTTTCATGATCGTAAGGAAGTTGCCAAATTCGAAGCAGAAAGGTCAAAAGCCAAATGGCAAACGGTATGTGAACTTTTAGGGGTGACTCCTTGTCTGGAGAAAAAAGTGTCTTATAGAAGAAGCGGGAAGTCAGCTTTCTTCTGCTCTAAAAGCGAGTTAGAATGTCACGTTCTTACTCTGCTCCTCTCACCAGGTCCCCGACAGCTTTGATCTCTGTTCTGCTTTTGTCCGTTACTTGGGTCCCCGGTGGCCCTCACGGCACACGTTTGTCTCTCAGCACAGTGAGGGGATTTCTCTGACTCTGGAGTCTCATGATACTTCTTGATCAGTTACTTCGGGACATTAAGGGCATGTATTTTATTTCTCATCACCAGGAGAACCCCTCAGGCCCTATTTGATAAGCCATAAACATTTATGTTATAGCTAATGGAATAAGGTTCGTGAGTACGAGACAGCTCATGCCAATTACCATGGAAATACGCATTGCTCATAATAGGTTACAAAGCAAAGTTGAGAACAGTTTTATAATACCATCCAGTTTTTCAGAATAGCATACATTTCAAACAGCTACCTAAAAAAAACCCCAAAGGTATCAATCTTTAAATATATGTACTCAATAGATATAATTTATGTGTCTCCTATTTACAGTAAGCAAACACAAAACAGGACTCCAATTTTCTGTGTCTCTTTTCCACAGGAGAGATAATTACATTTCTAGAGGCCCATAGAAACAATTTCATGGTTTTAATTTCATCTCCCTATCTCTAATCATGCGTCCAGCTAGCTAACAGCAATTATCCTACATTGCTGATTCTAAAAACAGTGATATCACAGGAGAAAATACAAGCAAACACAATGCTCCTTTGGGATTTTCTGTCCAAATATATTGGTGTTAACACTTTTTTCTCTAAGTCTTTAGTGATATCTTCAATTCCTAAAGCAAATGGAATTTTCTGTTTTGGATAAATTTACCTTGATAAGGGATGCTTGTCTTACACAGTTCTTTTGAAATAATCATATATATGGTACAGGACAAAGGACAATAAGAAGTTTTATCTATTTTTATCTTCCCATTAAAGATGCCTTCAGACACAACAACCAGATGCAATGTATGGATCTTCTGTTGATCGTGATTTGAATAGTCAAAAAAATACATTTTTTGACAACTGGAAAAAGGTGGATGTAGACTGGGTATAAAAATGATAGCAATGTATTGTGGTTAATTTAAGTAGGCACGTAATGGCATGAGGGTTTTGTTAATAAAATAATCCATGTTTGGGGGTGAAAGAAAACTAAGGCTGGGTGTCCTTTGAAATCATTCAACCAAAAGAGAGAGAGAGTGATAGGTAAAGCAAGTGTGGCAAAATCGTAGTAATTATTGAATCTGGGTCTACAGAGGTTCACTGGACAGCTTTTCTCTTCTTTTGTGTATGTATGGATTTTTCATAATTAAAAAAAACCCTTTAGGAAAGTCAATTGTGGATTTGCATTGAGTATATAACTTGTTCATCCCTAACAAGGTCACATGTAACTTGACAGGTTAGTCTGGTGACCTGGAACTCAGTGCCATGAGGCCGAAGTGCTGAGGCAGTTAGCTTCACCTGAGCCCCTGGCCGTAGCCGTTGCAGCTCTCACCAACTGTCAAGCAAATGCCTGGCCATGGTCAGAAGGGCAACCAGGCAAAAGAATATGGTTAAGTTGGCACACAAAAACCCAATAGCAGAAGTTGGTTGAATAACCACCAGCCTTCTGAAGTCATCTTGGTAGTCACAGTTTGAATGTAAGAAAACTGAGGCTCTGAGAAGTGAAGAGATTTCTCACACTACTGATCCACGGCGGAGCCAAGAGCCTCATGGCAGCCTCTTCTCCCGAGCACAGCCCTGGCCAGCCTGGAAATAACGAGCAGGTGTTCCACAAACAAGCACTCGGGCAATTATGTGATGTGTATCTCCGAACCTGCACATTTTAATGTTCTCATACAAAAGCATGATTACTGCCTAGTGATTAATATCTTTAAAATAACATTTTAATTAACAGTTAATTTCTCCAAAACACGAATGGTTTCCCTCAGGATGTAGAACATGACTGAAATTCAAATACTAAATTTTTGCTGTTTCTACATCGAAAATGAAACAAAAATATGCATTAAACAGATAAAAGCATGAATGAAAAGTGTTATTCCCTTGTTAAACTGAGTCTCTTTGAATAACAAATGTTTGATGTTCTTGACTAGATAATGACTGGGTAATAACTATTCACTTGGATGCAAAAGAGGTTTAATTCAAATAATTGAGTTCAAATTTCACTAATATATCTTCTTTTAAAATGTCGCTCAGTGTGTCTATCCATTTTGAGGTCTTCAAATTGATTCTGTTTTTATCTAAAACCTATTTCTTCTTGAAGAACTGAATTTGACTGGACTTTAAAACCCAGGAGACCGCTGCAGATGGCAGAGGTAGAAGGGTCTCCCAACCCACAGACCCTGTTGGACCCAAAGGTGATGGAGCTGAGGAGGAAAGCGTTTCCTTCTTGCCTCCTGAAAGATTTCATCATAGCCATAAAAAAAAATTACCTTTTATTACTTTTAAAAATAATCTCCCCATCCACATTCTTTTTGAAAATAGAAAGGGAAGATATTTAAATTCATTTTTGATTAGACATTTTTTCCAGGATGACAAGTCATTAAGTAGGGGCAAAAAATGTTCAGTCTGACATCTCTAACAGTCGTGGATTGATTTTGTACTGTGCTAAGCAAATCAGGTCTGCATTTGGCAGTTAGGCAATCATTAAGAGAACTGCGGGTCAGGACAGAGAGCTTTCTTATTACCACTTTTTCAAGCTCTAAAAATGTGCCATTGCGTTTGCAGAATCCTCCGCCTACATTAGTACCCCCTGGTCCTTGGAGGAATTAGCTTGGTCACCCCAGATGGTTGGGGAAAACCCAACCATGTCTAAACAGTGAAGGAGTGTAGACTAACCCGAAGTGGAGCCGGACACAAGCTAGTGTCTCAGCTGGAAATCCTGTGGGAGGCTGTCACCTGCACGGCACAGAGGAGGCAGTGTTGGACATTGTAACACTTTCTACTGTCAACAAAACCCCGTTTGAGCTCATTCTCCTGAGCTCTGATCATCCGTCGAGGGCAGGAAATACTTCTGCCACTCCCCAGTATATACTTACCCTTCTAGTACAGCGGGGTCTGCTTTACCCATCATCCCCTATCAGCATGCCCAGGCCCTATAACTAGCTTTGCAAGACACCCCCAAAATGTTATAGGCCTAAATAAATGAAATTGCTTTGAAATACAGGATGAAAACCACAGTAATCAAAATTAAACATTCAACTAAAAGTCTACCAAATAACATTGTGCAATCCATCAGTAGATTGCAACTTAGGTCACCTCCTTTATAGTGCACATAAGTGACATTTGGAGTAAGATGGAGGTAGATTTTAATATGTTTAACGCAAAACGGGATGAGGTTCACAAAAGAGTTCCTGGTCCCATGCAGATGTAAGCAGACCTTTCTCACAGCCGTTTATGCTGAATTTCAGGGTGTCTTGTCTGTTCCCTAAGCCACCCTCTTCCTCCAGGACAGTGGACCTACCGATTATCCTCACCCTGCACTTCTTATTTTTTCCATCTATCCCCTCCAATTGAGTGTCTTTTTCTTCTGTAACTAACTTAAATTTAATAGCCTAGAGTCTCTTAAACTTAATATAATTCCATATGTGATTTTCGTTTGCAAACAATACTCTGCCTGCATCTACGACCCCCTCAGTATGCCCTTCACCCTCCAAACCCCAAGTTCTCATGGCAGCAGGACCAAGGAAGGACTGGAGGGCCCCCAGGATTATCCAGGCTGACCGCAGGAGTAGCGACAACACAGTGACTCGGCCTTCACTCATTATCCACCAGCAAGGAGCCTCGTTTCCGTTCGCCCTCAGACTGAGATAGCATCTCTCTCGGAAGGCATGTGAACAAGGATATCGTGTTGCTCAGTCTGAGGTCAGGCCGCTGGCTCCGGGCAACATAGAGACAGGTGCAGATGTCATTTCTCCTCAAAGTGAAGATACTATGGTGAATCCAAGGGCAACAGGTGGGAGAGGCCAGGGAATGGTTTTCATTTTATTCAGGTCTCCTGAGAGCTGAGAGAAATGTGCTGAGAAAGCCAATACAATCATGTTTTTTCAGACCTATGCCTAGAAATTGCTACTATCTCTACAATTCATGGAAGAAGGAGACCAAAGTACAAGGTTGAGTACTTTGGAGGGTCTGAGATATTATATAGATTCCATACATACTCAGAAATGGGCTTGGAAATATTAAGAGTACAAAAGCTGGAGGTAAATATCATTATTATACTCTTCAGGACATAAAAGAAAAGGAAGTTCCAAATATGAAGACGAGCCATGAGTAAGAGCCAATAAGAGGAGGCAGTATTGAACACTGACTAGCTGCCAGGCACTGTGCTAAAGGACGTTACCTTGTAGAGAAGGTGGGCCCATTGGTGGTCCCTCTTATAGGTAAGGACATCGAGACTTGGAGTTACTTAAGTCAGGTAGCATAGTGCCCCTGGGTGTCTAACACCAAAGCCTGAATGATCAACCTTGGGAAAAGGGAGAGAAGAACCTATGTCTTACCTAGACATTTTGTGCCTGCCTGGAACAGTTAAACCAATGGAGAGAAATAGAAGGATAGAGCTTGGCACTTCTCCAAACACCTAGAGAGCCTTGGTCCTTCTGGTCCTGGGGACAGCATCTGCAAACACATCTACAGCCTGAGCACACAGCGGAATTACCCAGGCATCGTCACACACCCTCCGCACCGCCCCAAGGTCAAAGCCATCTTGCCCGACCTGCCTTGGGACCTGTGCTCCTTGAATCCAGTGCACCAAGCACCAGACTCTTGTAACTCTCCAATTCACACACTAGTAAGCAAAAGCCACCAAGTTCTCTAACTATCCTGAGCAAGTGTTCACTTTCCCTGCTTCTCCCAAGCTATTTGCTCCTCTTTCTGAATTTTTATCTCATTTTTAGCAAGATTATCTGTGCCCTTGTTTGATGCCTTTCAATAGAAACATGTTTCTTAAAGGCATGTACTACTGCGTCATTCATCTTTGTATACTTCTACTAGTTCACTTTTCCTGTTTTTTACTTTTTTATTTTACATTTCACTTTTGAGTTGCCTATTGGTTCATTCTTTTTTTTTAATTATATTTTATTGATTATGCTATTACACTTGTCTGATTTTTCTCCCTTTATCACCCTCCACCCAGCACTACCCCACTCCCTCAGGCAATCCCCCCACCGTTGTTCATGTCCATGGGTCGTGTGAATAAGTTCTTTGGCTGCTCCATTTCCTGTACTGTACTTTTACAATCCCGTGGCTATTCTGTAACTATGTATTTGTACTTTTTTTTTTACTGTTGTTCAATTACAGATGTCTGCATTTACCCTCCCCCCCCACCCCAGGCAAACCCACCTCCCTCCCTTGCTTCCCCCCTCCCCCTTGGTTTTGTCCATGTGTCCTTTATAGCAGTTCCTGAAAACCCTTGTCCCCCTTCTCCCCTTCCCCCTCCCCTCTGGTTACTGCCAGAATGTTCTAAACTTCAATGTCTCTGGTTCTATTTTGTTTCTCTGATTGTATTTTGCTTGCTTACCTCACAAGCATCTTGGCTGTGACTGATCTGAATTCCCCGGTAGCTGATTTGGCCTCGGTGCCTTCGCTCCTGAGTCCTTATATAAAACCTTTTAACATTTCATATAGTAGAGGCTGCATGATGATGTACTCCTTGAACTTGACCTTATCTGAGAAGCACTTTATCTGCTCTTCCATTCTAAATGAAAGTTTTGCTGGATAGATTATTCTTGGTTGTAGGTCCTTGCTTTTCATGATTTGAAATATCTCTCTCCAGCCCCTTCTTGCTTGGAAGGTCTCCTTTGAGAAATCCGCTGACAGTCTTATGGGAATTCCTTTGTAGGTAACTGTCTCCTTTTCTCTTGCTGCTTGCAAGATTTTCTCCTTATTCTTAATCTTGGGTAATGTAATTATGATGTACCTTGGTGTGTTCCTCTTTGG
>PVJI01002570.1:0-142523 GCA_004026765.1 Micronycteris hirsuta
GTAATAAATTCTATGGGTGGGCTTTACTTTACAGTTATACTTCATTATTGTCTTCAGAGAAATAGCCTTCTGCAACTAAGTAAAAATGAATTTTAGAAACTAACTGACTTATAAGGAACTAAAGTCACCCAAGCCAGCTCGAATGTGAAGGGATGCCTTTGGAAAGAATGCAATCGCTAAGCCTATGAGAGAGAATCAGGAGCTGTAATGTCAGGCCTCAATGCTACTCTCCCTTAGTCTGGTTTTTTATGCCCCTCACCCTGGGTCAACTTTCTGAGCTTCTGCAACACAAGCTTGAGACACAGATGGCCAGTCCCAGCTTTATTCTCTCCTGGGAGTTGAACATAGACCAACTAAGTATCTTTTAATCCCAGTTCCTAATTCCTGGGAGAGAGTATCTGATTTACTTAGCTTGGATTGGTGTCTAGCCCTGTTCCATTCAACTGTGACCAGAAAGGGAAGGAGTAAGACATGGGACCCATTGCTACTCAGCTGGGTCAATGTCTGAGAGTTCATTAGTACAAAGGGGTGGATAGTCCTCTAAGGACATGTTGGGGGCAGAGAGGAAATGACTGGTATCCCCGGTATAAGCCTTCTCTATTTTGGAAGAAGGAATATACCTGGACTTCCCACTTATCCAAGAGATAACAACACCAACAGCAGGATGTGCAGACTAAAGGGACAGGGTGCTGAAGATACCTCACACTCCTAGTTTCAGATTCAACTCCTGCCTATTCCCTTGTTCCGAGTGAATTCTGTCTGGGATTATATCTCCTGTGCCCATACTTCCTGTGAAGAAGTCAATTCACTGCTCACAGAAAAATGTGTTCTTCTCTCCCAGTGAATGATTGTCACTGGGAAGTAGCTGCCTAGCCTGGGACAATTGTCCAGCTTCTTTGGGTTTTGGTGCAGCCATATGGCAGAGCTCTCTGCAATGAAGTTTGAGAGGCCAGGTTGACTAGCACCTCTCATAGACTCTCTCCATGCTCCTGTCCTTCTGGATTCCAAGGGTTTGGGGGGAAACCATCAGCCATTACTGGGCAGAAAGAGCCGGGGTCTCTGAATCACCCCTGGAGGAAATCTGCCAGGAAACCTTCATCGAACCATTAAATGAGTAGAAATTAACTCCTATTGTGTTAAGCCACTGACATTTTACAACTTATTTATGTCTACTAATACTTGGAAGTATTTCTAATTCAACACAAGATAGTTCCAGAGAATTGTAAGAAGTATCTCCATTTCCACCGAACACTTGGCAAACACCTACTTCTGAACTCTATAAACCAAAGGAGTGGCACGTGATCTTTTATAGCCTGCTGAGTGGTAATTACTCTGATACTTTTGCACAGAAAACACACAAAGGTCAGGAAAGAAGTTGTCTCCATTTTCTCCTTTTAAAAAAAATAGAGTTAAAACAAAATAGTAATACTGCATTGCAAGGGATAAGAAGGACCATTTAATCTGCTAGGGGGCCTAACATTCTCAGATTTATCACTGATTCATCAATTTTCTATGTAATAATCAGAGTGACAAAAAAGAAAAAAAAGCCCTGGCTGGTGTAGCTCAGTAGATTGAGCGTGGGCTGGGAACCAGAGGGTCCCGGTTCGATTCCCAGTCAGGGCACATGCCTGGGTTGCAGGCCAGGTCCCCAGTGAGGGCCATGTGAGAGGCAACCATACATTGCTGTTTCTCTCCCTCTCTTTCTCCCTCCCTTCCCCTCTCTCTAAAAATAAATAAAATCTTTAAAAAAAAAAAAGAAAAAAAAAGATTCCTCTTTGGCACAGGACCTGTTAATTCTCCTGTGCAAGCATACGAATTTGAAGACCAGAGGAGCTACGTTGTGATTCATATGCTCGTAAGTGAGGATTTGAAAACCGCAAACCTTTACTCATGTTGGTAAAAGGCAGTTTGCAAGCCATAGGAAGGGAAAGAACAGCTTACTACCGATTTGGGGGGTGCAATTTTACAAGCTGCTAATCAGTTTCAAAGGAGTGCCATGTACAACTCGTAGGAAAGAGCCTGAGAAGAGGTGAGAAACAGGACTCTTCATAGTGAGGAGAGAGGAGTCCAGTGGCTTCATTCTGTGCCACTCCAGGTGCATCAGGAGTTTCAGTAGGTACTATTTATCAGTAACATTTCAAGGTTTATTTCATTTGTTCATTTTTTTATTCACTGTAAATGTATATAGTGCCTTACGTACTGGCATGATTATAGCTTTGGAGACAAAATGATAAGTAATATAAACATCTTGTGAGAATAAATATACTACTCTGGATATACAAACAAGTAATTGTGATAAAGAGAAATTGACTAACAAAAGTATAAAAGTCATTTGTTTGGAACAAAGAACATGTTTTCTTTCATAAATAATGTTAATAAAATGGCAGAAATATAGAACTAGTGGACTAAAGCCTATTTGATCTGCAATATACGTAAAATACAGTAGAAAAGGATTATTTCAGCCACATCTTACTCTCTTTCACCTTACTGTCTTATTTTCATAAAAGATAAAGACGGAATAGTCAGTCCTGAGTATGAGTAACCTGTTATTATTCTGCACTTAAATAAAGTAAAATTTTCACACACCAGTTGCTTCTCCAGCACTCCCATACCTGAGAATTCCCTTGTATTGTGTGAACTATCCAAATCCCTCATTTTCTAGGTGACACCAAGCCTTCACTTGTGTGAAGGAGCCGTTCGGTAAACCCGGGTATGTGGTGGGCGAGTGTCTGGAGGCTGGCAGTTTGGGAAGCGGACCTTAAGGTACCTCTGAGCCTAGGGAATCTGAACTCCAGCAACCTCCCAGCTGGTCTAGTAAAGGAGAGGATGGCTATAAGCAACGGCTTCAGTCAGACGTCTGGCAGGAGACAGATGGCACACTGCGAAGGGATTTTGAGAAACTACTGAGGGGATTATTTACGGAGGTACGGGCAGGGGCTGAAGGAATTGATAAGCAGTGTTAAGGTACCAAAGCTGACAACAGTGGGAAGCTGTTACATCTCTAGGTCTGAAAGGGAGCGTTAGAGAAGAAGAACCCACAGGACATGTATGTAAGTACACACATACCTGTGTATGTATGTAAACCAAAGAATTGGCCCGTGCAACTATGGAGGCTGAGAAGTCCCCAGCTCTGCAGTTAGTGAGCTGGAGACCCAGGAGAGCCACGGGCCTGAGTCGCATCAACTGAGAAGTATGAGGAGCAAGACAGCTGGCAGCGTAAGCTCCAGTCCTAGTCTGAGTCCAAAAGCAGGAGAAGACTGATGTCCCGCACAGAGACAGTCAGGTAGACAGGATTCTTTCTTATTCAGGCTCTTATTTATTTTTTAAACTTTCTTTATTTTTCTAATCTTGTCTTTTTTTCCATTACCCTTTAGTCCCCTCACACCCCCCTCTCCCCAGTGGTCACCACACTGTTGTCCATGTCCATGAGTTCAGGCTTTTGTTGTACTCCGGCCTTCAACAGACTGGATGGGGCCCGCCTGCAATGGGGCGGAAATCTACTTTACTCCGTGTACTGATTCAAACGTTAACCTTATCCAGAAACATCCTCACAGACACACTCCGAAATAATGTTCACCAAGTGTTTGGGCACCCGGGGGCCCAGTCAAGTTGACACATAAAGTCAACCATGGCACCATAGGGGCAAAGGATGGATTGTGCTACACAAGTCTTGTGTGAGCCAGAGCAGGGGTTCTCGAGAAGAGATCTGTGGTCTAGAGAGGTGAAGAAACACTCCATTCTTTCTGTACACCCCATCTCTTGCCAGTACCTCCCATTGGCCCAGCCCAACCAAACACCAGTGGACTACAGAGCATGAGTGATGCAGTCAGTGATGTGGGGCAGGTCAGCTCCTGAGGCTCAGAGCATGCAAACAAGAGAATAGCTTGGGGGAGAGGCGGGTGGAGATTATGCAGAACAGCAACCCCAGAGATGTTTTGGAAATACTTAGTAAGGAAAATCCTGGGGAAAAGACTATCACTCATGGCTCGGGAGGGCTTAGAGTCATTTAGTCTCAACATTAAACAGCACTTAACATTAAACAAAAAAGGGCCTTATTTCATACCTCATATACATTATTTGTGGCATACCAGTTGCATACGGATACATCTGTTAGAAACCTGTAATTCTGAGACTGTATGTGTGTACATCTCTTCTCTTCTCTTTGAGTCTATACGCCACTGTAAGGAAAAGATTGCCTTGGAGTTTTATTTCCCCACTGTGCCTTGAACATGGTAGGTGTTCTATAAATATTTGCTGAGGTACTATTTCAACTTCTTTTCTTTGAACCCGATGCAAACTGACAAAATAAAATATAGAAAACAACAAAGGTCTCCTAAGTGTCCTATGAACTCAGCCAAGGAGATTTTCAGCACAGCAGGTAGTAAGGATAGAACCAAGTTGCTCAGTCTGAGACTTCTTAGAGCTCATTCAGTCAACAAATATTTATGGAGCAGCCATGCTGTGCCAGACACTGTTAGGGTCTTAAGATGCAAAGATGATATTTTTAAGGAAGAAATGTATTAAACACATGAACCACTCAGGGTTTCTTTCTTTTTTTTTTTTTTTTTTAGATTTTATTTATTTACTTTTAGAGAGAGGAGAAGGGAGAAAGAGAGGGAGAGAAACATCGATGCAAGAAGGATCCAACCATCATTTGCCTCCTGTACACACCCCAACTGGAAACCAAACTGGCAAGCCAGGCATGTGCTCTGACCAAGAATCGAACCAGCAACTTTTTGCCTTGCCTTGTGAGATAATGCCCAACCAACTGAGCCATGCCGGTCATGGCCGACATACATTTATTAAGCTTGTACGATCATGATCTATAGCACTGTGTCTGTGTTATATCAAGCCCAAGTTCTGTCGAGGAATAAACCTGCAATAGGGCTGTGGACGGCAAAATGAGGGCTGTTTCTGCATGCCTAATATCAATGCATTACGGCAACCCATTTCATCAGCTTAACTGATTCAGGTCTCCATAACGTTGATCCAATAGGTTACATGCCACAAAAACTGAGTGGTTTATGTGTCTAATATATGGGGTGAGGGGAGGGGTTGGGTGGAGAACAGCCACTGTTTACTTGAGTGGCTTCTCTCAGAGCAATACTGTCCTGTCTTCGAATCCCTTTTCCATGCTTTGGAAGCATGCTGTCTTGCTTCCAAAATGCTGAGAAAGTGGATCAGCGTCCCCCGCTGTTTGTATCAAACAGGAATTCTTTTATGTTGCTCCATTATAGATACTGCTTAAACATTTTGAGTCTAAATTGTGAAATATCCTTTCTTGCCCTCCTATTATCCATTCTATTACTAGATATAAGATTTGTGAATAATAACATTTGTGGCTTTAGTTAGAGGATTCTTTTTTAACCAGGACAAAAACCAATTGATTGATCTCCTTCTGTAAGATGTGCCAGTAGTTAAATATCCTATTTACTTTTTTAGAGATCTCTATTATTTGATCTCAAAATATTCTGTACCAGGATGGAATATATTTTCTCCAGATTTTAATTTTATGCTCATTATATCTATCATGGACTCGAAGATATATATTAGAATTACTGAACTAATGTCAATCAAGGTTTTATCTTGAGTAGTGTCAAACTGAACGGAAAATTTGCCAGACTTCTTAATATGATCACTAGCAATATTTTTTAATTAGCTTGCTGATATTCTCATTAGTTGCACTTCTGGTTTAGAAATGAGGATAATATTGATGACATTTTTTCCTTCTCTACTTTCAGAGTTGTTGACACAAATTAATGTAGCTTTTATTTTATAGATACCTGTGTATATGGACTATGAGCTGTTTGAATTGAGAGATATTTTTGTATTTGTTTTCCCCATCCCCAAAACCAGCCCTGAATACAGTAACTTACATATAATAAATACTCCACAAATGTTTGTGGAATTTAATCAATATGATTTTTAAAAATGATAATATGCAATATGGAAATAAAATATTTAATAGAAGACTTGAAGGTAAATTTGAGGAAATCTCTCACAAAGTAATAAAAAGGTATTAATGTGGAAAACAGAAGAGAAAAGAATATTAGGGAATCTAAATTGATTAAAAATAGTTCTAGTAAGAGAGAAAAATAGAAAATGAAAAGAAGATATTATCAAGTAAATTATACAAGAAAAAATTTCAAAAACTGTAAAACACATTTACATATTTAAAGGGCCCATTGAGCACTAAAATGAACTAAGAAAAAAACTCTCATCAACTCATATAATTGTAAAATTTTAGAACCTGGAATAAGGAGCAAGGTTAAAAGCTCTTAGGGGAGAGAGATGATAGACCAGTGATCAGTAACCATATAAAGCTGGGGTTTTGAACAGCAAATTAGGTAACTATAAAATAGTAAAATGGTACTTGGAAAATTCTAAAGAAAAATTAGTCCAACCTAGAATTCTACAAAACAAAGCTATTATTAATCGAGTATCAGGAGAAAACTCAACAATTGGGGGGTGTACAGGTTCTTAGAAATCTACTTTCCACATAGCCTTTCTCATGAAGTGACAAAAGGTGTTGCACCCAAACAAGAGAGTAAACCAATAACACGGAAGACGGAAGATCCGGGCAGCAAGTGATCAACACTGAACCAAAGGGACTTCCCAGTCTTTGTGGCAAAGAGAAGATTCAGGATGAAAGCCATACATCAGGCCCAGAAGCCCAGAGTTCAGACTAAATCAGGAGTTTAGAGAGTTCCAGGAGACATATTGGTGAGGAAAAAAATAGAACGGTGACACTTTCTTGTGGGTTGCTCATGCTAAAGTGGCTTATTTTACAGCTGTATAGGAGCACACAGGACAAGAAGTCTCAGTATATAGAAAGTATATAGAAACACTAAGGCAATTATAAACTCTAGAGAAAACAAAAATTTGTATAAGAAAATAAATGTATTACATTCTGTTTGAATCATTTCAGCATAATCATAGTAACTATTATTGGGAACTGAAAGGAAGACAAAGTGTGTATGTAAATATAAAACAGTATAAGAGAGCTGGATTTTCATCTCTATAAAAGAAAGACAAGAATTAGTAGTTAAATATAAAATAATAATAGTATAAGCCTATTATTTTAAAATCTAGTGATACATATAAAATGAAACAGAAGAGTTGAAAGTCATCATCTGCTCAGGTAAGCAGAAGTCATAAGTGAGGACTAGTGGAGCTAAGAATAAAATGAAAATTAGACAAAAATTACATCATGATTCCCCCCAATTCATGTAGTTATATTCATATTACATACATAACTGTTTGAATGAGCTGCTAAATTACAACCCTTAGCAGAAATATTTGAAACTAGTATCTCAATTCTATCAACCAATCTACTTTAAATTGGCTATTTATTACTTTTTCTATTTATTTTCAATAGTTACTGAGAAAAGTTAAACCTTGAAAAAAGCCATTGTGAAATCCAAAGTAATTAAATAAGACACAGACGCTAAGTGCTGTAACTGACCATTAAATTGCGCTCCCAGCTACCCACAGAAAGTGAAAATTATATACCTTTTAATCCAAGGAAAAGAAATCGGCAAAGTAGGATAGAAAGACAAATTTTTTCTGGCATTAAAGCCTTGGAAGTATGTAAGGTATAGGTCATTATAGAAGGAACAGTTACCCGTCACATAAACTTTGGAACCCAGACTAGTCCTTCATTAATCTTTTTTTAAAAAGATTTTATTTATTTATTATTTTTAGAGAGAGGGGGAGGGAGGGAGAAAGAGAGGGAGAGAAACAGCAATGTATGGGTGCCTCTCACATGGCTCTCACTGGGGACCCGGCCTGCAACCCAGGCATGTGCCCTGACTGGGAATCGAACCGGGACCCTTTGGTTCCCAACCCACGCTCAATCCACTGAGCTACACCAGCCAGGGCCTTCATTAATCTTTTAAAAATATTTCTTTATTATCCCCTTCTATCTTATCATCTTTAATTTAAAATAAGTTGATAGTCTCTTAATTGGATTTCATTTATTGATTTAGAAAATATTTAAAGATACTGAAGAATTAATGAGTGAATGAGGAAATTTCAGATCAAACCCAGATGAAGGCAAGAACCCAGAGATATAGAGAAGTCAGCCTGACAGTCAAAGATACTTCAGCTCTGAAGGCAGCTGCCGATTAAAAAAAAAAAAAGAGTGTAAATTTTGTTTTGTGGGAGCTTCATACACACACAGAACTATATAACTAAATATGCAACAAAAATAACACATGTTGAGAGTGAAATAAAACTAAAATATTCTAAGATTCTTGTACTTCTTGGAAGTGAAATGTAGTAATTAATATTTGATTTTGGTATACCATGGGCCCTTAATATAATTTCTAAGGAAACAATTAAAGTAGTAGAAACTAGTAGTAGAAAGGAAATTAAATAATAGATTCAATCAGTCCAAAAGTAAGCAGGAAGAGAAAAAATAAAACAAAGGATAGGTAAGACAAATAGACTATAATAAGATGGTAAATTTAAACTCAATTCTAAAAGGAAACTCCCAGAAGAAAACATAGAGGGAAATTTCTTTTGACATTGGTCTTGGCAATGATTTTTTAGGTTTGACACCAGGCATGAGCAACAAAAGCAAAAATAGACAAAGTGGGATTACAGCAAACTAAGAAGCTTCTACACAGCAAAGGAAACCATTAACAAAAAGGAAAGGCAACCTGCGGGATGGTTCTCCTATATTTCCAAACCCCATATCTGATAAGGGGTTAATATTGGTATTATATTTTTATGTTGATTTAATGTTAATATTTGTGGTATATTGAATTAAGTAAAACAATTAAATCTGTATTACCTGTTACTTTATTTAAATGTGGCTACTAGAAAATTTAAAATTAACATTATGTGGCCTGCATTATATTTTTATTGATTTCCTATTTCTTCAGTTCGGGGGCTGTATTTTATTCATTTTTTTTAAATTTATTTTTAGAGAGAGGGGAAGGGAGGGAGAAAGAGAGGGAGAGAAACAGCAATGTATGGTTGCCTCTCACATGGCCCTCACGGGGACCTGGCCCGCAACCCAGGCATGTGCCCTGACTGGGAATCGAACCGGGACCGCTTGGTTCCCAGCCCGCGCTCAATCCACTGAGCTACACCAGCCAGGGCTATTTTATTCATTTTTTTAAACCCATAATTAGCATTGTGCCTAGCATATTTCAGGTGGTAAAATTATTTGTTTAATGAAGTAAGAAACAAAGCAATGATATTAGAATGCTATTGATCAAGACGCTCACTGCATATAATTGAAGACTCTCAAAACAGGAGTGTTTAAATACTTTAGAACTGTATTTCTCAGGAAAGTTAGTTTAGAGATGGGTGACTGAGGGCTGTACAGTGGCTGTACAAGTTCCCGAGAGACATCGGCTCCTTCAGCTCCTGCACGCCCATCCTTGCTTTCAGATACGCTCATCAGAGATAGAATTGTCAATGATGCCAAAATAAACTACAAGTAAATACACGTTTACCTCCACTACAATTCATTTTTGTGCAGGAGCTCTGGGATGCTTATTGAGGGTCCACATACATTGTTTTTGAAATATTTACATTTAAGAGGAAAATGTTTTAACTTAGATACCTGAAGAAATGTGTAGTTAGCATGTCTTATAGTCTTTCCTTTAAATATCAGATGTTTCAAGCAAGCTTTTGCCAATGGCTGGATCAGAGGCAGGCCTGAAATCTCCAAGGAGTGCCTGAGAGCCTATGTTTTGTGTTGTTGATGAAAGAGGAAGCCATATGCTTTAGATAACAGGTGTGCAGGCAGCAACGCTGACATTCTGTTGTGCAAATTTAGTACCCTGACTTGTGTGCGAACACAGATGGGGGCTACCTTATCTGTGCACAACAGTTGATAACAGGGTACTTGCATGAAGGCAGGTTTTACTCAGAAAAAGGCCTTTGAATCAATTCAAGCCCTTGAACAAGACTCTAGTTGAAAACCTTTGTTTAAAGAATGGGTGAGAGTTTGGGACTGGGAAAAAGCAGGTGGAGTAATTTGGTGGTTTAAACCAAAAAATAATCTAAGCATAGTCTGGGTAGAAGAATGAATCTGAGAGGGGTGGACCCTAAAGAGATAGTTGCATAATATATTCCAAGATTCTGAATAAGTTCAACCTGAGCTGAACTTTAGGGACTAATATCTATAGTGATTATAGTTTTTGTTTAGTTAATGTGCAGGGGCCTGATAGCAAATTTAACTCACATTGTAATTTGAATGTGTGGTATGAATTCAACTCTTTCTGTTTGTTTCTTTCCAGTTTTCCCCCAAGTCTCAACCTGTTGTATCATCCTCATAAATCTTCTGGCTTGTCAGAAAAGATGGCAGTGGTACCTTCTCCCCACTTAGAAGAACTCTGTGAACTTGATCCTTCATGCTTGGCCAATGTCACACAAGAGCAAGATAATGAATTTGAAAAATCATGGATTGCTTAGCTCATACTTAGCTGCATAATCATTTTGAAGGTCAGAAAGCTGGAGTATGTCTCTTAGAATTCCATTTACAAGATAGTTTCCTATTTCTTCAGGTAGATGGGTTCCTAGGAAGGCTAGAGGAAGGTCATTTATTTGTTAGGGCTGCTGAGGAAGTTGCATTGAACTTTTTTTTTTAACTTCATTGTTTTGCTAAAATTTATTTCTTTTTTTAAATAATTACTTTATTGTTCTTCAATTACAGTTGTCTGCATTTTCTCCCCTCCCCTCCTCCCCATCCCATCCAACCCCACCTCCCTCCCTTGCTTCCACCCTTCCCCTTGGTTTATATCCTAAGGGCCCTGAAACACCAATCCAAAGAACCTATGCACTCCAATGTTCATAGCAGCACAATTTAAAATAGCCAAGTGCTGGAAGCAACCCAAATGCCCAAAAGCAAATGAGTAGATCAAGAAACTATGGTACATTTACACAATGGAATTCTACGCAGCGAAGAGAAAGAAGGAGCTTATACCCTTTGCAACAGCATGGATGGAACTGGAGAACATTATGCTAAGTGAAATAAGCCAGGCAGTGAGGGAAAAATACCATATGATCTCACCTTTAACTGGAATATAATCAACAAAAGAAAAAAGCGAGAAAAATATAACCAGAGACATTGAAATGAAGAACAATCTAACAATAGCCAGAGGGGAGGAGATTATGGGGAAAGGGGTTTTCAGGAACTACCATAAAGTTGCATTGAGCTTTTAAGACACATGACCATCCTTTAAGCTAATACTTACCTATGTGATTCCAGCCATTTATTGCTGGCACAATCTTGAATGTCTAGGAGATAGTAAGTCTTCTGAGAGCAGAGATCATGTTGTTTTTTTCCCACTGCACACCAACCTCCTTAAATACTACTTCCTGGACTCAGTCACCAACCAGGAAATGTGTTTTGAATGAACAAATAAACTCTGAAAAATCTGGATCCTATACCCAAATGGAGCAGATTAACCCAGAGATGACTCACGTTCATCTCAGTCCAAGAAAATTCATCTTTTATAATGTTGAAGCAAAAGCTGATGTAGACCATTGAAGGAATGAATAGTAGACCAATGAGTCTCTAATTTGGGGTAGATGCAGAGTATTCATGTTAAAGGTGGGATGGGTTACACTTTGAAAATGTCCCAAGTGAACTACATTTAAGGAAGAAATGGGGACAAGTAATTTGGCAAGAGTTGAAGGCCCGTAATAGAATGACATAGAACTTAATACACACTCAGGAAATCTGGATAAGATCATTAGATTGTATCAAAGTCAATATCCTCGTTGTTGTATCATAGTATAGTCTTGTAAAATGTTACCATCAGGAGAAACTGGCAAAGCATACAAGGAATCTCTCTATCATTTCTTATAACTTCATGCAAACCTACAACTGTCTCACTAAAATTTCAATAAAAGCAAATAATAATAATAATAATAATAATAAAAGAGGGAGACCAAGACAATTGTGAGACTGTACATCAAAACCATAAAGGTCACCAAAAATTGAGACCCATCAAACTAGGTTGGGACTAAAGCAATTCTGATTATACTTCTGGCAGCTTCCTCAGCTTTAGGTGATGGAGCAGATGCGTAAAGTGAATATATGTTCCAGAGTCAAAACTGGGATCCACAAAATGCTAAGAGATTGTGGAAGACTTAAAGTCAAGATAAAAATTCGTGAAGTCGAGAGTCTGATGCTCCTGGCACCCTTTCTGCAGGAGTCACCCCAGAGGCAGCTACTCTTCATATTTCCATTTATCGTTGGCCCTGATAGTTAAACTGAATACTTACTTTTGAGTATTACTTTTGAGGTCTGTATATCCAGTTTTGTAAAATGATGTTTTTCTTTTCACCTTGCTAGGTTTTTCCTTTTCCTTCTTCAAAGTCTTTATTAGACTAAATATGAGTTGCTCTATTTATCCACAGAAGGCAGTCAGGATGGGCTTCAGCTTATCTCCAACTTTTGGTTAGGCCAATTGTAGATACCTTGAGAGTATGGTTTAAAACTTCTGATAATCTCCTGTGATATTATTAGCTCACTTGTTTCATAATCCTACATATCTACCTTTGTGTATCATGATTTTTATAGTGTTGTTTTGTTGCAGTAAGAGTGTTAGATATAGCAAGTTGAAAAATTCTTTTGATTTGATTACAGAACAAAATCAATGTTTTCATTTGTTCAAGTTATCTTTTAAATCTGTCTATATGGATATTTAATTTTATATATTGGCTGCAATAATATAGCTATAATTTCAAGTTTCACTTTTACTTATCATTATACTATCAGCATTTTTTATTTTTGTTCCATGGATTCATTCATTCATCTTCTATTCATTCAATTAACACTTTTAATTAGTAATGAACACCTGCCACTGTGTGTGGTCATGCCAGGCTCAAGAGGGCAACTCATGTTTTTCAACTCAGCTTAAAATAACTATTTTGAAAATAGAGAAAAACTAAAAAGTGAAGATTACTTACTAGTCAGTAATACTCAATCTTGATTAGAGATATACGCAAAGTTCATAAACTTACTCAATAAGCCATCCATAAGTCATCAGAATATTCCTTTAGTCCTTGTTGATTTATGCAAACATCTCTGGTGAAATGACCAACAGGTGTAAATCTTCACTAGTCTTATTTTCTGTAGATAACATTTTAAAGAACCATTGCCAAACATTTCCAACAAATGTTCAATAATCCAATGGATGCTGAAAACTGTTGAAGTCATTCCACACATTAGAGGAATTTGTGTGCCTATTAGTAGGTAGCACTGATATATGATAATAGACCAGGCTGGTCCCACCAGGAAGCTGGACCAGAATTAGGAATGCATGCTGTTATCTGAAAAAATAAATCCCGTTCACCTGACATTCTGCAAGCTAACCCTCCAATGATAGCAAACATCAATGTAGTCGGAGCCCTTGCTTCCATTAGATTTCCTCTGCCTTGGAGCTTGAGAAGAATACAAGGAGGAAGTGAAGATTCAGATAAAGAAAACTTTTCTGAAATTGGGCATTCTATAAATGGATGATATTAAAGTCTAAAAGAAACATTACTAAGTCAGAATGTTTGTCTTTGCTCTCCCACTTTGCCTCATTTAAGGAAAAGAGGAATTGTAACCAGAAGACACTTCTTAGACACTTTCAGTGTCAGAAAAAAAAAAGGCAATTTCTCTTTGAGGACTTGACCTTAAATGACTTTATAGTTGCTGACCTGTGGTTGACTAGAGCTAACTTATCAGGGTCAAGCATAGCAGTAAAGGGAAGGATTTGGGCCTATCTGTCCATCTGCAGAGGGAAGGTCTTGCAAAGAAGTCATGCTGATACAAAACAGGATATTGTTCTGTGGCTGCTGAGAAGGAGATTGGCTGAGAGTTAGGGTTAAGCTTCCTGGGCAGAGATGAGCAGAACAATTTTCCCTAGAGTTGCTACGGATGAAAATGTTACCACACAAAGTTCTGCTTCATAAGAACCTTGGTAAAAGCCTTGACCTTTTTATTCAGTTCACCCTCAAACAGTGTAATAGCCTTTTGCTCGTCTTCAGGAAGTCATGTAGAAGAACTTGACCTTTCTTACCTGGCCTCCTCGATTCAATTTCCTTTCTTGGGAGGTGAACTTAGGCATTACTTGGGTGTGTAAAGAGTCTCAGTCCCTGAAGGGCTACAGAATTCTGGGCAGGATCTAGCTGTGAAAGGAAGTTGTGGGTCCTTTGTAAAGAGGGGTCTGTTATCGGGCCTTGTCTGCCTCTGTCTTAAAGACACTGCGGGGCTGACCACATTTCTCGCTGGTTTCTTGCTGCTTTTTAGGATCAGAGAAGGGGGTAGAGAAATTAGTGCCCAAGACTTTTTAAGGGAGAACGGATTTGATTTACCCAGGTTTTTGTTTTAAAGGCAGTTGATCCTAATAAAATTGTGAATTGTCGTCTATTGTTTCTCTGAGGCTGAGGACCACAGGTTCGTTTCTAAAGTAGTGCTATATATATATTAGCACTGTTCACTTTCTTCACGTAAGGGCTGATAGTCCTAAGTTATAAAAGCAACATTTTTCCAAGAGCTCATCAGAGCAACCATTGCAGCTGAGTTCTTGCTCTCCTTATAGACTATTTTTGGCCTGTAATTTCTCTCGCCAAGAGCTACGATTTTAGATGTGGAGGCACTAGCCTTCCCCAGGGGACTATCTGGGGGATCTTTCAGATCTGTTATGAATGACTTGACTCTTTGGAACTGCTACAACAACCAAATGAGTCCTATATTCACTCAGAACTAAAACAGCTCAGAACTAATAACAAATGGGCCCTACCACTAATGGGTGCAAGTTCCATTTGATTTAAAACCAAAAACCAACCCAACAAACAAATAATCCTATAAAGGACAGGTTTAAGCCTTTAACTGGTCTTTGGCTGAGGTTACCAGTGGAGATCTCCAAGGGCCTGGTGATTCAGCTGATGGATCTGATTAGAAACTAGAATGTAATATAAACCTGCAAGAGAAAGATAAGTTAAAGCCTGGCATGAGGTCAGGGCATGGGCAGCTGATTCAGCTAATTTCTCTGTTAGGCCAGCTGCATTCAAAATTTGGACAAAGCAAACAGGCATTCCTTCCTACCGAGATCCTCATCCCCTTCCCCCTCTCCTCCATAGGACAAGGAAGTGCTTTATTTTGCTATGCTTTATAGACTCCAGGTTTCGAAGTGAGAGTCTATTGATTTTACTTCCAACAACACATCTTTCATTTTCATTAAATGATATGCCTAAAATGTTATGTCAAAACTAACAAATGTGTACTTTGCATCTTTACAATATGTTAAACATGCAGTTAAGAAATAAGTCAACTTCTCAAGCTCCATTAGAAGCTACATAAATTATTTAAGTCAGATGATAAGACAAATTCATATATTAAAATAAAATCTTTGGAAAATTTGTGTCTAGAATTCCCAAATCTGTGTCAGGCTTAAATTGTTATTTTTCATATTCTTTCAGATTATAAAAGTATCATGTCATCAGTGTAAATAATTTAAAAACTTTAAAAAGGAGAAAGTAAACATAATCTGAATCTATTTAAAATAGCACCAAAAAGAATAAAATACTTAGAAATAAATTTAACAAAAAAAGTAAGATGTATGTATTGAAAACTACAAAACATTACTGAATGAAATGAAAGACAACGACTAAATAAAAAAAATCCCATATTCATGGATCATAAGGCTCAGTATTATTAAGGTGGTAATAATCCCCAAGTTGGTCTACACATTCTGTATCAGAATCTGTATCAGAATAACAGCTACCTTTCTGGGGCAGAAACTGATAACCTGATCCTAAAATTCATCTGGAAATCAAGGAATCCAGAATAGAAAAACAATATTTAGAAAGAAGAATAAAGTTAAAGAATTTGTACTTCCCAATTTCAAACCTTACTACAAAGCTACAATAATCAAGACAGTGGAGTATTTCCATAAGCCTGGACATAGAGATCAATGAAATAAAATAGAGAGTGAAAAATTAAGAACTCACACTTATGATTGACTGATTTTCAACATGGGTGCCAAGATGATTCAATGGGGAAAATACTGTGTTTTCAACAAACGGTACTTGGACAACTGGATATTTACATGAATAAGAATTAAAATAGACCCCTTACTCAAAAAATACACAAAAATTAATTCCAAATGAATCATAAGTCTAAATATAAGAGCTAAAACTATAAATCTCTTTGAAGAAAACATAGGCATAGATCTTTGTGACATTGGATTAAACAAGGGATTCTTAGATATGATACCCAAATCATAAGCAACAAAATAAAATATCATTAAACTTAATCAAAATTTAAAACTTATTTGCTTGAAAGATAGTGTTAAGAAAATGTAAAGGTAACTCAAAGAATGAGAAACAATATTTGAAATCATATATCTGATACAGGACTTATATAGAAAAATATGTAAAGAATTCCTACAACTCAATTAAAAATAAAAGACAAATCACCCAAATGAAAAACAGGTAAAAGATCTGAATAGACATTTACCCTAAGAAGATATACAAGTGGCTAAATTAGACACATGCATAGATGTTCAATATTCTTAGTTATCTGGGAAATGTAAATTAAAACCACAATAAGGTACAATTTCACACCCACTAGGATGGCTAAAATCAAAATGAAAATAACATGTGTTGGTAGGAATGCTAAGGAATTGGAATCCTAATACACTGCTGGTCAGATTATAAAACGCTGTAGCCACTTTGGAGAACGGTGTGGTAGTATTTCCTTAAACTATTAACCCTGAAGTTATTACAGCAGTCCTACTTCTGAGTTATCCAAGAAAATTGAAGATATATGTTCACATAAAACTTGTACACAGCTATTTGTAGAAGAATTATTTATAATAGCCAAAACGTAGAAATAGTAGAAATGTCTATCAACTAATGAATGGGCAAACAAAATGTGGTACATCCAGGAAGCATGTCATTGTAGTGTGGCAGTAAAAAGGGCTGAAGTACTAAAATGTGCTACACTACAGAAGAGCCTTGAATACATTATGGTAAATGAGAGAAGCCAGCCAGAAAAGGCCGTGAGTTGTATGATTCCATTTACATGTAGTTTCCAGAATAGGCAAATCTGTGGAGGCAGTAAGCAGCTTAGTGAGTGCCGAGGGCTGGGTATAGGAGACATGGGGGTGACTGCTAATGGGTAGTTTCTTTTGGAGGCAATGAAAATGTTCTAATACTAAATATCGTTAATGGTATACAACTGTGAATATATGAAAAACAGTGAATTTCATTTTTTAAAAGGGTGAGTTTTCTAGTATGTAAATTCTATCTCAATAAAATTGTTGTTAAAAAAGCACTAATCACAGAGGGAAGCTGGGGGGTAGAAGAGGATGTGAAGGGATAGATGGTAATAGAAAGAGACTCGGCTTGGGGTGGCAAACACACAATACAATATACAGATGATGTATTGTTGTATTGTACACTTGAAACCTATGTAATTTTATTAACCAATGTCACCCTAATAAATTCAATAAAAAAGAAAAGAATGAAAATTTTTGTAAAACTTGTTAGGGACAGAGACAAAGGAAGCCTCCTATTTTCGGGTGGCTGTGGATGGCTCAGGGTTGGGCTGGAAGAGGTTAGCTGAGCTCCTGGCTCCTGGGGCGGGTCCACAGTGGGTCCTGGAGGGAAATTCCACTCAGCAGGTGGAGCCCGATGCCTGAAGGGGCCGCAGCCACTCCAGGTGCGGAGAGACTGGGTCTGAGTCCTGACCCCACTCCTTCAGGGTGATGAGATCCTGGACAACTGACTTAATCACCCTGACTCTCAGCTTCATGTTTTGTACATGGGGATACAGTACCACTCTGAAAAAAATTTTGGTGACTAATAAAGGAGATAATATGTGTAAACTTCAAGCAGAGTTGAGCATATGGCAGACACTCATTAAGTGGTAGTTTAATCATAGGAAGGAAATGTACCCACTAGGCAATATGTTGGGAGAGGGTCCCACTGCAGTTGCATCATTAATAGGTTACTTGGGGAAAGTCTGGTCAGCGGGACAGGGGACATGAGCTGCTGCACAGCTGAGGTTCACACCAATCAGAATGACAGCACATGTGGCGATGAAAAGGAGAGTGGCTGGAGCCAACCAGAGCAGGAGGGAGGTCATCAGGAAAGAGGCCAGGCCCCGGAAGGAGGAGAACTCCAGACGTAGGCCATCCTGGAGGGGCAGGCTGGCGGGCCAGGCCCGGGCAGCACCTATCATGTGCTGCTGCGGTCACAGCACCATCACAAAGTCACCCCAAATTGAAGGTAGGAATGCAGTGTTTTTCCCCATTCCTGGCCCTCAGCCCAGGGCCTGTACAGATTTGAGGAGGTGTCCGTGAAGGGCCACCACGTGTCCACCCTGTGGGGTCACAGTCTTGCCACATGCTGAGGCCTGGGCATTTGGACACAGTTTCTGAGATTCCTCCAGCCTCAGACTCAGATGGGGCCTAAGGACTGAGCTGGGCTGCCCCTTCGCTTAGGGCCCCCCAGCTGTGCGTGGAGGGAGGGGCCAGAGCTGGTGCCAGGCCTGAACTCTTAGGGCTTTAAGACAGGGGAGCTGCCTTGAGACATGGCTGCTACTTGGGCAAAACTCAAGAACTTAGTATTAGTGTACTGTGTGCTGTGAGGGCAACAGAGAAGTATAAATCACAAGTCCTGCTTTCAATGTGGATCAGGAGGTAATATTACCATGCATTGAAAATAAATTCTACAATATGGTACAAATAATGAGTGCTATAAGTGTTTGTTTATTCTTGCATTTATTTGTCTCTTAATAAGTATATGTTCTCAGAAACCAGGAAAAGATTAATAAATTTGACTACTAAAATTTAAAAAAAAAAGCTAGTAAGTTCGTCATCACTTTTAAATAAGAGCGCCATATAGAAATATTGTATATATATTCATAATAAATAATATATATAACTCAATATGTATATTGACCTGTAATAGATAACTCAATCTGAGACCATAATACATATTAATAGAGCTAATTGCTATTAACATATTGGGGTACATATGTGGCTTTTTCATACACACACATATACATGTATGCATTATTTCCACAAAATTTTGGTCAAACACTGCATCCTGTGTTTTTTCAGGTAACAGCATAGCCTGTCCTCCAGAGACACTGAATACTCTTCTAGGAGAGTCTCTCCAAAAGGTGGGCTGTGTACCACTGAGGATACTCAGGAAGACTCTAGCTCATACTTAGTTGAACACTTTTTATTTTGAGTTATCTGTTTACTGAATGTGAACTGAAAGTATAATTATCACATCAAACACACGTCATAGGTATCATCACTTGGGATGAGGATAAGGTGGGAATATATGCTTAAAAAAGCTGAGTCGTTTGAAAGAAGTACGTTAAGTGTGAAACGGTAGAGCTGGGCGTAGGCAGGGCAGCGGCCCCGAGTGACACTGAAATAACTGAGTTGGAAAAACACTATTCCAAATATCCCCAAATAATTACTTTTAATCACATCACAGTAGTTTGTCAAAGAGACATACCATTGGTCAGTCTCCACTGCTGAGCCTTTGTGCTGTTTCTGACGAGGGCTCTTACCGTGCTGAGTCTCTGCGTGGCCCGTTGGTTCCCTCCTTGCTGTGGCTGGCCCCCGGCTGGGTCACCGAGGAAGGAGAAGTATCTGGTGAAGACTTTCTAGCAATCCCCGAGAGCAAACTCCCTTCGTAAAGATTTGCTCATGTCAGTTCAGAATGTGAATTTACCTGAAGGATACACTAGAGTATATCTGAAAGCTGCATATTCTCATAGTAAGGCAGAAAAAAGTAGAATGGCAAATCGCCATGAGGGGTTATACCTTCCCTCCTCCTTGCCCCTCGCCCTGCCTCTCCAGGAATCCTAATCGCATGGGTCCTGAAACAGCGATCAGGAAAACTCGAGGTTCTTCCCACAAGTAACCTCTCTCTTGCATCGCCATCCCTCCCTTCCCACCCTTCCCCAAGCAAACAGGCTCACAACAGCCAGTCCAGTGGAAAACCAGCTCTGAGAAGGACGAAACGCCTCTCTGTGTTTAAAAGACAACACCATGTATTTAGAAATAACCTGCTTTCAGGAAATTCAGAACAATCTCCTTAAAGTTATGCTGGAACTAGCCAATTTCTCTTTTAGGGTCACTTGTTTGTATTAATAGAAATCCATCTGCATAAAGTGACAGTCTACGTTCCTGTTCCCCCGCCTGCCACCAGATGGAGGGAGCCTTGGTCAATGTGGGACGCTGTCTTTCACACAGATGCCAGCATGTATAAAAAGACAAGTTATTGGTGGAAATTATAATAGATGGAGATTAGGACCATTCTAAAACAGACTTGGATCTCTGCTTTTGACACAGGAAATGTTGTTTATACCATTTCAGTGGAATTGCCTAAAATATACCAGTTCCACGCTAAAGATAATCACACTACTTACTAACAGATAATGCATTCTTCCGAGTAAGTTTAAAAAAGAAACTCTTCCAGTTAATGCTTATTTATTTATTTACTGACTTGCTTATTTATCCTTTTTACTCACCTTGCCTTGACTGTGGAGATTTTTTTTCTAATTAATGAAAGCACTAGAAGTGAGCAGGACATGGTGGGCCACTGGGAGCGGGCTGACTGGAGTGCAGCTCTTCCCTGCTCCCCTCCACTGCCAACTTCAGGCTCTGATAGCTACTGACACCCACGAGCAGCTGGATGCAATTGGGGCCTGAAGCCGGGTTAGAGTCCTGGCAGAGACACGAAGGAAGTGATGCACAGATTTCATCACCATGGCCTGGCCGTGCACCTGGGAAACAGAACAATCCCACAGGCTAAGGACCAGAAATCATCAGACCCTGGGAAGAGTGTGGAGCTTTTATACCACATTTTATGCCACAGCCAGAAGACCCCCTGCCTTTTGTTTCTTGCAGGATCTTGCCGCACAGACAGACCAATGATTTTCAGGTGCAGCTGGGCACCTGAGCACATGCCAATACGCAGCCTCCTCTGTTTTCCCAGGTCACTGCTTGGCTTTTCCTGAAGTTTCCTGGTCCATCTTTCAGACTCGCTCACTCTGCAGGATCCCAGCCCACTTGTCCAGAGCTCTCCTGGCCCATCCAGAACTCCGACAGCCCTTTGTTTCTTCTATCCCAAACATTTGTTGGAGGATCCAGAACCGGTTAGGAGTACCCTTGGTCACGAAACCCGATTATAGCAGCTTAGCCAGACAGAGGGCTGTTCATCTTCTGTCACTGAGGTGCCAAGGGGGCGGAGCTCTAGGACCCCTGACATAGACCTGCTCTGCCGTTCTCATTGTTTGATTTTCATTTTTGTGGTTATTTTTCTACCCCTCAGACCTGAATCCATTTCCAGGCCAGTTAAAAGATGATGGGCTAAAGGTATAAGTCACGTGAATATGTCCTTTATTTTATAAGAAAAGAATACTTTTCGTAAAGTGTCACCCGAAAGACTTTTGCTTTCAGTCTATCGGCCAATGCTGAGTGCTGTGGCCATCCCTATACCAAATGAGTCTGAGGAAGGGAATACTGTTGACTGGGCAGTTTGCAGCCCCAGCAAAATTTGGTGTCTGTTGTAAGGAAGATAGAGAGAATAGACATTGGGGAACCAGCCAGGCCCACCACAAACCAAGTTCAAGGAAAAGGTTGGACAACTTGGAATGATGATGCTCCTAAGTACTTGACTTCCTGCGTCACTGCCACCTGAACCTGGCTGCTCCTATAACTCACTTCTGATCAGGGCTTTCTGGGTATTGCTGGTGACCACAATATCTTATCCACATCGATACTATGCTTGGGCATAGTGGCTGCAGCCTTCAGCAGCCAACCTCATAACTTGTTATATCTACCTTCTTTTCTTTGCAAGCTGTCTCATGTCAGTCTCCTAAAGACGTTATGCTGTGGCTGGGACTGTATGAGTTATAACAATATTAGGTCTCAGTCATGGAGGAAAGCATTGAGGATTGGAAGAATCAGAACTTAATTCATAGAAAGTGACATAGAACTACTGGGAATTGGGACATGCGAGCGACACATAAAAATCTCCCCTTTTTTCTTAGCCCTCCATCCCAACCCCAGAAGCAATTTTTTGGTTTGTTTGTTTCTGGTGTGTCCTGCCAGAAATTCTCTAACCCTTTACAAATGTATACGGCAGAATTTTTCTGAGTGTAACACGAATAGAAGTCTACGAAACATCTGTTCTGTAACCCGCTATTTTTCAACAAACAACATATCTTGGCTGTTTTCCCATACCAGCACAGAGATCTATTTGATTCGGCTTGGTGTTATGTTACATGGATGTATTCAAATTCCTTAAACAATCCCCTGCTGAAAGGCGCTTGCTTACAGTTGCTCACCATTGCCCGCCGTGCCGCAGTGAGCAGCTTCCCACGACGGCCTGCAATTGCCTGTGTGAGCGTGTCTGTTGGAAAATTTCCTACACGTGTAATAAAAATTCACATTTACTGAAAAGAATAAAATTGGGATTGTCCCAGAAAATCGCGGTTGCATAGGCAGAATAATTAGAACTATTTTTTGCTCACAAATAGCTGTCTAGATCTAAGCGAGAAGTGATTTTCCCATTCACTATAAGCTTCCATTGAACACTCAGAGGAAAATTCCCCTCTTTTGGTTTCTCCTTAGAGAACATTTAAATGATATTCTTGCCCCAGAAAAAATCCACAAGTTAATAAAACATTATAAGATTTCGGAGTATTATACTTTTGCAAAGTGCAGAACACTACCGGGCATGGGATTATGAACATTTCAAAGGAGAAAACACAACACTTTGCCTCGAAATAGCCAGCAGACTGAACCGAGAGTGCTGTGGTCATTTTTTCTGTTTTACCTAATTGAAGGATGTTGTTCTACTGGAAAATTTGGGGGCGGGGGGAATATTATTTCAACGATAAAAGAAACCTGTATATATTATGGTATATGATTTCAAATTTACATAACTTCTTAAAAGATAAATAGAGCATTTGGAAGAAATTTTATGCTTGCTATAGGTTAGTCTAAAGCCCTGGTCTCCGGCACATTTACCTCTGCAATGAGGGGTCCGCCACATCGAGGTCTCAGTGGATGAACACGTTAATTCTTCCTTCTGCTCCTCATTTTGTAAGAAGGTGTGCCTGTGTGTGTGCATAGACTGATGTAACAGAACGGTACAGAGGCAGTTGTATTCAAGTTCCCAATGGAGAGCTCGCAGAACGGCAATGTTCACGTCTGTTGGAGTCACACATTGTTCTATGTTGATGTTAATAAACATTAAGATCCAGTGTAGTAACACTAAATGTAAACTTCTAAAGTTGTGCATTGTTTGACCCTGACTGATCTTAAGTCCAGATAGAGAGTAGACTGTAGGACTTTGAAAAAAATATATATATGTACATAAAGAATTTAAAAGCAATAGTGAACAGAATTTTTTGTCCATATCAAAAGGACTTTCATGATGGCTCTAAGCATTTGCTGGAACCAGAAGTATAGCATTTCATGGGGTATTTCTTAAAGCTATAAATTTCTCTGTCATGCTCAAGGCCTGCGGAATGATAGCTATTTCTTTTGCCTGCCCCGGAGTTATGTAAAAGTAAACCCTTTACCTTGTTTGTCTTTGTTCAGTGTCTCTTTTTATAAAGATGAATGATGACCTTGTGACTTCTGAACACCAGTGATAGGTTATTTCAAGACTTTATTCCTCAATAGATCTACCCCTTTAAAAAAGAAAAAAAACTTTTAATCTATTTTGGAGTTAAGCATTGGCAGTATTACTCTGGCCCTCTTACTTTGAGAATTTCTAAGGGAATAAATATCAGCTTCTTAAGAAAAAGGATTATCTTTTTAGTTTTTTTCCTTTGGTTCTTAAAACTCTTCATCATTCCCCAGCGTTTTGTTTCCATTTGCCTCAGAAATCTGTTTTACTTGGTGGCCAGCTGACATTCACTCCATTTGTGTTTTCAGAGTAACTGGCACCTTCGACACCCTTTCACAAGTAGGGACACTGAGGCACCTGAGCCAACAGGGGGCTTTGCAGATTCCGCAACTCGGTTTTTGGTGGGACTGAGACCAGGTGCCGTTTCCCTTTCCTGCTCTGCTGTTCCCCTCGTTTCCTAACCGACTCCCTCGGAACTTGCTGGCACTTTAAGTGATGGGATTGGAAACGGCAAGTAGAATGACTAGCTGGTGAGGCAGGAGTGGCTGTTGCATGGAGCCTCAGATCCTCAGGAAGGGCAAGCCAACTTTGTGCTTTTCAATTCTATACTTTCTAATTAGTTCCTTTATATAGTTTCTATTTCTCTGCCGGGAACTTCTCTCATTCATTGCAAGTATTTTTACCACTATCTCATAGATCATGGTTATAACAGCTACTTAAAAATCTCTGCCTGAAAATGCCAACATCTGGGTCACCTCAGGGTTGCCATATGTTGCTTGTCTTTTGCTTTGAGAATTGGTCACCTTTTCCTGGTTCTATGCATGTTCGAGCAATTTGGGATTGAATCCTGGCCATCATGAATGTTATGCTATGTAGATTCTTGTTATAATTCTCTGGAAAGTGTTGGCTTTTTTGGTTTGTTTGATTCATCAGGCAATCGACCTAGTTAGGTACAGACGGAAAGTTCTGTTTTGACTTCTGTGGGCGGCGGTTCTAATCTCAGTTTGGTTTATTAAACTTATAAACCTTATCCTATGTGTGTGCCACCCAAGGATCCATTAAAGTTAACCTGAGGTTTAAATAGCAGGTCAGCTCTAGAGCCTTGGCTGTGTGGCACTGGCTCTGACCCACACGTACACCTGTGTAGGTCCCTCACCCGCCCACTGCTCCCCTGCGACAGCTCTCCCCGCCACTCTCTGACCCACAAAGACCGCTTCTCCCAACTCTCAGTTCAGAAAGTTAGAAATGTGTCTCCGTGTTAGCAGCCCACAGTTTCGACCCCTTCCCAGCACTGTGCTCGGGGCTGCCCTCAAGGCAAAGCTGAATTAAAAGGGGGAAAGTGCCTGGGAAATTAATTCCTTTGCAGGTAACTTCTTTAAGTTCTAATTCTCCTCTGCAATGTGCCTGCTTTGGCTTATTTTCAGAGTCCTCAGGTAGTTGCTTTTTGTCTTTCGTCCAGTTTTTAGTTGCGATCAGTGGGAGGTAGGCTGTGGTAGGCTTGCCCTGTGTTGGAAATAGAGTCCATTAACCTAGGAAAGTACATTTCCAAGGAGCTTGAAGAGAACAGGATGGAACATTGGAGGAGAGGCAGGATGAAGAGAAGGATGTTTTTTAAAGGAAAGATTAGTTTGAATTCCACAGAGCAAAGATCCAGGGGAAAGGTAAAATACTAAGGATGACCTGCCTTAAAGCTGAAGCTCTGCTAAAAGGACTGAAAATTAGGCGCATGCAAGCAGATTGGGGTGTGGGGGGGGAGGGGTGAACCGTGAAGTGATCTGTAACAGAATGAATTTCTCAAGTCTCTTTTTTTCTCCTTTTCCACAGAATAGACCCCTGAACCACCTCAAGCACAGAGTCGGGAAGGGGTGTCCAAGGTGCAGGCTGCAAACACAGATAATAACTCATTTTTCTGAACCGAGGAGCTGGGACGAAGGGACCTTGTGGGTCAGAGAGCGTGGAGAGGAGAGAGCAATGAAGGCATGCCTAGTTCTGCTCAGGGACTCCCGCAGCGCGTGTCCGGTTCACTGCAGAGTCAGGACACCCAGGGGCTGTGGGAGGAGGCGGAGGGTTCTTCTTTCTCTGAGTTGGAAGAAGGGATGTGAGGATGGATGACAGACCCCAGAACTTCTGGGGCGAAAAGAAATGAAGTTGAGTTGGCTGTTATTTTACATCCCGCTGGGTCACCTGCCAAGAGAGAGGCGGTGGAGACGATGAAGCCCTTTGCTGTGCGAGCTCCGTTTCATCTCTGACCGAGGCAGGTCTTGATTACATCCTTTAAACCACCACTGTTCCCCTGGGAGCTTAATGTCGGGGCTGAACTTGTCAGGCAAGAACTAGGTCTAAACCTGGGGAACATGTGCATTACATTTTCTCTTCATTCCTAGCATTGAAAATGGCTTTGGAAAAAAAGAAGTCATACAATTATAATATGTGGACCACAGAAGAAAGGAGAAAAGTTAGCAATGTTCTGGGAATCCTGCCCAGCGCTTTTATGACTCTGAGTAGTGAAGTTACAACATGCCACATGCAAGCTTGCTTGGCAGAGTGCGCGCTGAAGCAATGTTCACTCAGGGCCTCTCACTCATCCATTTCCTTTTTTGCCAGCATTATCATTATTAATGAAGAGCGACTGAGCCTCGTGGCAGGTTGGAGTTAGTTCTGATGTAATTGTCCATTATGTCTCTTGTAATCGCTTTCATGCAGTTCAGATCCCTCCCTTCTATTTCCTGAAATCTGACTCCCAGCCCTGCGATTCTTGGTGAACCAAAATGCCAATTCACTCTCAATCAGGTTTCTTCTGTCTTTCTCTTCTGAGTGCTGACCTGTGTGGCCCTCCCACTTGCAGAGAAAAGTCATTTAGAGATTTAACGTTGATTCAACTTCTATTAACCATGGTACGGTATCAACATTTTCCTCCAGGCAAAGGTACAAATGACACATTTTTTCCATGTGTGGTTTGTGCGTGTGTATGTGTTCTAAGACTGTTTTTATTAGAACGAAGCCAGATCTACTTCCTGTGAGAATCAATGTTTTGTTGTTCGAAGATGGGGTATTGTGTTTCTCTGTCAGTCCCCAGGCTGGGGTAGGCACCGGAGGGGTAGGCACTGACTCAGGATTCGCCGAGAGCATCAGGTACAGTGGTCCGCGAGGAGGCTGAGGACAAAGGAAGGAGAAGAATGCCTCAGAGGATGAAAAATGACGTGGAAATGGACTATCAACCACCATCTGCCAAGTTGATTAGTTCAAAATTAAAAGTGTGCTGAGCAATGATCTCCTCTTGACTTTGGTGGGGATTTAATATATGCTTCAATTACCCAGGTAATCTTGATGTTTTAAAGTGAGTTCCAATGTCAAACTAAATAGGCCACTATTCTCATTAATGAGTTTTTATTTCAAAAGTCAGACTGCCATGGATGGGCTTATGAACTCTAGGAAAAAACTAAGCTGTGGTCTTGTAGATATTTCAGGCTAAAAAAAATTTTTTTTTAATTATCCAGTTCAATTTTATATTATAACCAGAAATTGAAACATAAGAGAGGTTAAGCAACTTGCTAAAGGTCACACAGCTGGTCACTGACATAGCCAAAACTCAGACACATGTGCATTCACTCCAAGTCCTCCCCGTTGTACCATGACATTCAAGTTTGTCTTGGCTGCTTTTGCTTTGTCTCTTTCAATCGAGAGTTGAACGTAGTGGAGTGTGAGAGGACGGGGAGAGTTTACAGAAAGAAGGTCCCCCAAAAGGAATCAGTTTCTCAGAAGAGGATGGCTTAAATATGGTGATGCTAATTTACTAGAAGATTTTCACTCTCTTAGGAAAAACCCCATGTTAAAGGAAAAACCCTCACTCCCAACAGGGATCCAGGGATTTAGGGAGGCCTAAGACTGTCCAATAGTCAGCAGTGGAGCTTCCTGGAGCTCAAAGCAGAAAGTTATTGGTGCCTCCTGCCCGTGCATTCTCTCCCCAATGAGCCAACACATGAAGCTCATTGTCTGATTACAATGGACATGTTGTAGATACTGGTAAGATTTTGTAGATGCCTTTAGATTTGGGAGAATAGTCCTTGAAAACAATCTCCAAATGAATGCTTTATGAAAAATACTGTTGACTTCCAGGCAAGTTAGAAAATGTGGATTTTATTTATGTTTTCAATGGCCACCCTCTCCTACATACGTAGTCGCTCTTATCAGCATGGGCCTGTCTGATGAAGACACACACAGGTGAAAACTGTTTCTCAGGTGTTACTTAGGATGCACTATAGCATTCCCCAGGGCTGCGAAGTCAGAGAGCCAACCAGACATTGTCCATGTCAGGGTTAGGAAAGCCAGACACTAGACATTCAGTCTCAGGGCCCAGAAGCACAGAGTTGAACTAGCCTGACCCAGAACACTCACAGCCACCAGCCAGGCTGCTGAGGTGAGGCAAGTGTCCTGATTCAGGCTGCAGACAGTGTTTTGGGGGGTGTCCTGAGCACTGTGCCTCATCTGTCTACCAGACACAGGCCACCTGGGCGGTGGTTCCAGCTCAGCCTTACTCAGCAAGGCTCAAGGCTCATTCATTACATAGGCTACCAGCCTAGAACACACCTCTTCTCTCAGCTGGGAATATCCTTCCTTCCATCCATGATTCCCCAGTAAACTTCTTTTTTAACCAACATACACGTCAGCTAGCGAAAAGAGTAGGAAGTTTAAAGCCAGGAGTCCAAGACCCAGGCCCTGTGGAAACAAGACTACACTGGCTGTAGGGCCTGAGGAAGCTCATCTTACACCTCTTTCTGTGGAGTTCACTACTGCAGTCATTGCCCGTTTAAAATTCCTGCTCGTTACCCCTCAAAGCTGCACACCGCAGTCATAGCACCTCTTCCACCTGGACCTGCACACGCATGTTGGCCTGGAGTGTTTTGTCTTGTTACCAAAGGTAGGGTCCGGGGCCCTGAGTTAGAGGAAGTCTGAGAGAAGGCGACTCTCAGGCCCTGCCCCAGACTTACCGAATCAGAATCTTCAATAAGATCCTGATCCCCAGGGGACTGGTCCTCAGGGGACTGGTTTTAGAAGCATTGCTCTGTTGGACTCTCAGAAAACCATCAGTTCCGTGTAGGCAAACACAGACTAGAAAATCTGTTTGTTGTTCATTACATATTTACATACAACAGACAAACAAATACATCATGGGTGTGTGTGTGTATAGATGTGTATACTTTACATTTTATGTATGCATATATAAATGCATTCTCTCAATAAGGAGCCAAATCAGATCAGCTCTGTCATCTGCTTCTCGTATCACTCGAAAACTAGAACGGAGCACACCGTGCTTGCAGCGCTGTGCCGGGAGCTGGTTCCACGGTAACAAGCAGAACATCCACACTTTTCTGCCCTCCTAGAATTTACAGTCTGGTAAGTCCTCACAATAATCAGAAAATAGAGATCATATCTTTTACATCTCTGTGTCTTCCCAAGTGTCTTGAAGAATTAGAATAATACAGTAAGTGTTCAGTAAACTTCACTAAAATTCAAATGATCATAGCATGATGTCAGGAAATTACCTAAATAATATTTTGCAGTTGTTCAAGCTGTTTAGACAAAACCCATCAGGAAGCTGAGAAGAATGTGGTTTACCTTCTAATTTATTCTGTTTCTTCTCATATTATCAAACTTGGAACAGTTTGTCCGGGTTTGTTTGTAACATATAACTTTCCAAGTGCAATATAACCATATTTTTCATTACGCATAAGTAATATTTGGTTAAATATTGCCTAAGCTGTGTCTCCATGACAGAGGAAAAAAGATTTCAGCAGAAAATAAAGCAATATGTTTGGTTGGAACTTGTTCTACTTTTGTTTTTTCCATACTGCTTTCTACCTTTGTTTCAAAATTATTGTGTCTGCGGGGAGATTTCCAGACCACAGCCTTCTGGTTGAGTGACAGTGAATCAGGACCCCACCCTGTCTTATCTCTAATACTTTCTTTGCAAATTAAACAATTACAAAGATGGAAAGATATTTTGGCTCCATCAGAATGACTTGAAAACACCAGCCTAGGAAAAAAAATCACTGGAAAAGAGCAGCATAGGGAAAATCACAGAGCTGGAAGAAGCCTTGGATAAGTCTCTCCCTGTGGGAAGGGGGTCGGGTGAAGGTTGGCAGCCCGCACACTCACTTTGCCTGGGGAAAAGGAGACTCAGGGGGTAGAAATTACTTGCCTAAGGTCAATCAAATTTTAGGGAAACAAATGGAAATGCTTTTAGAGGGATGCCTTTGGTTTTGTATAAAAGTTTCTTTTTTGTTTTTTTAAGTATTTTTTTAATTTGTTTATTTTTTAGAGAAGGGGGAAGGGGAGGAGAAAGAAACAGAGAGAAACATCAATGTGTGCTTGCCCTTCACATGGCCCCAACTGGCCCACAACCCAGGCATGTGCCTTGACTGGGAATCGAACTGGTACCTCTTTTGTTCTCAGGCCCGTGCTCAATCCACTGAACTACACCAGCCAGGCCTGGTTTCATATACAAGTCTTTAGTGAAGCATGGTATGGATCATCACCTTTATAACCCAGGTACATACAACAACCTGTGGTATTTGCCTGCAATATTTGTCCCAAACTCCTTTCCTCTTCCATTCCTCAAATTAATGTTACTCTGTTTCCTTTTTTCCCAACTCCCCCTTGTTGATTTTTTTGGTCCACTCATTCTATCAGTTACTGAGGGATATGTCAAAGCCTCCAACAATGACTGTGGATGTGCCTAATTTTCCTTCCAATTTCGCTTCATGTATTTTGAAATCTCTTGTAAAGTGCACACAGACTTAGGATTGCTATATCTTCGCGGTGAATGGATCCTCCTATCATGCGGATGTAATGATGTATGTAGGGTTCTCTTTACTCCCTAGCAATTTTGTTTTCTCTGAAGTCTACTTGCCTGATTATTAAAGTGGCTACTTTGCTTTCTTTGGATTAGGGCTTGCATGATTTATTTTTTCTTATCCTCCTACTTTTAACCTACCTTTTTCATTATATTCAAGGTGAGTTTCTTATAGGCAGCATATAGCTAGGTCATGGATTTTTGTTTTTAATTTAACAATCTCTGTCTTTTAATTGATGTGCTTAAACTACATTTAAGATACTACTGCTCTATTTGAATTTAGGTGCACATTTCATTTGTTTTCTACTTTATCCCCCTGCTTCCCTATCCCTGCCTTTTTAACAAATTTTTTTTTAGTATTCCATTTTAATTTGTCTATGGGTATTTGACTATATCTCTGTGTATAGCTTTTTCTTAGTGGTTTCTATAGAGATTACAATAAACACAGTTAACTTGTTATAGTCTACTTAGTCGGGTCAGTATTTTACCTCTTCAAGCAGAATGTAGAAACCTTACCACTCTACAGATTCCTCTGTGTTTTCCCATTAATGTCAAAGCTGTCTTATGTATTACATCTGTATATTCTGAAAACTCAATCATATGTTTATAATTTTTGCTTTCAATTATTCTACATAGTTTAAAGAACCACAGAAGAGTAGTCTACTATATTTCCCTATATATCTAACATTTCTGTGGTTCTTCCTTCATTCTTAATATTACGAGTTTCTATCTGATATCATTTCCCTTCTGTCTGAACTACCTTCTGGAAGTTTGCTTTTGGGTCAGTCTGCTGGTTAAGAATTCTCTTAGTTTTCCTCCTGAGAATGCCTTCGGTGTTCGTTCATTCCTCAAGATTATTTTTTGCTAAATAGGAAATTCTGGATTGGTAGGCCTTTTCTTTTGGCACTTAAAAAAATGTCATGCCACCTCCTGTGGCCGCCATGATTCTTGGTGAGAAATTCGAAGCCCTTTTAAAAATGTCATGATACTTCCTTCTGCCCTCATGGCTTGTTATGAGAGACCCACGGTCTTTTGAGACATTACTTCCCATGATAATGTGTTATTTTTGATTTGGCTACTTTTAGTATTTTGCCTTTATTTTCAGCAGTCTTGGCAAGGATTTCTCTGCAAGGAATTTTTCCCCCACTTGTTTTGAGGTCCTTGAACTTGAATCTATAGGTTCATGTCTTTCACAAAATTTAGGAGATTTTCAGAAATTGTCTCTGAAATATATTTTCTGCACTCCATTTTCTCCTCTCCTTCTGAGACTCCAATAACATAAATATTAGATATTTTAAGATTACCACATAAGGCCCTAAAATTCCCTATATATATTTCTTCCAATGTATTTTTTTTTTTTACTCAGCTGTTCAGACTGGGTAATTTCTATTGACATATCTTTAATCTACTGATTCTCATTTCCATCTGTTACTGAGCTCATCTAATGAGTTTTTATTTTGGCAATTCTATTGTTAGGTCTAGAATTTTTATTTGGTTATTCTTTATAGTTTCTGTTTCTTCGATGAGAAATCCATCATTCTATCATTCCAGCCATTTCGAGAGGATTTATTCTGACATCTTGAAGCAGATATGTGTTAGCTGCTTTAGAGTCTTTGTCAAATAATTCCAGCACCTATATCATCTCAGTATTATCATGTGCTGATTGATTTTTTCCTATGCAAGTTGAGATTTTACTGGTTCTTCACATACTGAGTAATTTTGAGTTTTACCCTGGACATTTTGAGTTGTGTTATGAGACTCTGGGTCTTAATTTAAATCTATGGAGAATTTCAAGGTATGTGTTTCACCACCCAAAGGACCTGGTTGGATTCAGGCACAGTTCCAAACAGCCTTCTATAATTTCCTATCTACTCCAAAGCCTTGTATTGCTATTTAGATCAGTCCTGCAATTTGCACCATCCAGTGGCCATTCTGGGACTTGGCAGTATCTGCCCCAAAGTTCAGCTCTCAAAGCCTGTTGGACACTGGTTGGGATAAGATCTACACTTGCATAGTTCATGGGACTAGAAGCCCATAAGCACTTTTATCAGGTCACTTTCTCGAACTTATTTCTTCATGCTATCTCTATGATAGAAGCCAGAAAACTGGAGATTTGTTTGTTCAACCTGCCCCGTGCTTCCTACTATGTTCCCATGTCAGGGCCAAGAAGTGGGAGGACAGAGAGAAAAAATTAGCAGCAGGGCTCTCTTCACCCTCCTGACATCACAGTTCTTGCCGTTTGAGGGGAGAACCCTTCCCCCGGAGTTTTAGATGCCTATTGGCCACTGGGGCCCAGGAACAAGAGAATAGGAAAAAATTATAAAAACAGGGATTTCCCTCATTCTCTCTGTATATTAGAAAATCCCCCTTTTTTCCTTCCTGTTTTGGAACTAGAGAGCTTCTCCTGAAGATCTTTCTTTCTGTGCCAATGGTCATTTTTAGGTTTCAGGAGTACCTCAAGTCCAGGCCAAAAAAATAAATAGTAAACATAAACTCATTGATGGTTTAGTGGGCCGGAGAATTCTAGTGTTCCCCAATCTATCTGCCTTTTTGCTTATTACTTTCTACTTCTCTGAGCTCCACGTAGCTGCTCCATGCAATCTCTTCAAGTTTCTTTTTTTTTTTTTTTAAGATTTTATTTATTTATTTTTAGACAAAAGGGAATGGAGGGAGAAAGAGATGGGGAGAAACATCAATGTGTGGTTTCATCTCATGTGGCCCACCTGGGGACCTGGCCTGCAACCCAGGCATGTGCCCTGACTGGGAATCGAACCAGCGACCCTTTGATTCGCAGCCCACTTTCAATCCACTGAGCTACACCAGCCAGGGCTAATCTCTTCAAGTTTCATAACTGAATTCAGTGGGAGAGGTAGGATGGAATGTGCTTCTCCAACTTACTGGGAATTAGAACTGCAGAAGCTTTAAACATACAAAATGAAATAGTTACCTAAGTGTCTGCCCCCCAAATTTTGATTCAATTTATATGGGGTGGAATATGAGCAGAAGGTTATTTTATTTGTCTGTTTTTAAGATAGCCCTTGTGATTTGACTATACACAAAATTTGCAAACCTTTGTCATAAACAAAGATATCTAAGGGCAAATTTTATTTTTAAATTCACAGCTACGTTTTATTACTATCTCTGCCAGATACCACGCTGGATATTTTAAGGGCTATTTAACGTTGTAGAATGTAGTTAAGGATTTATATTCTGAAATGAGTCATATCTGGTCTTGAATATCTACTGAAACTCATTACTTGTGTGATTTTCAACAATTCGATTAACCTCCAAGCCTCATTTTTGCATCTGGGAAATGGGGATAATAACAGAACCTGCATTGTTGGGAGGATTAAATGGCATAATGAATGTAAAACATTCAGCATAGTGCCTGGAATATAGCACGCATTTAATACATATTAGCTATTAGTACCACTCACATTTTACATGTGAGAAATTCCAAATACAGATTAAATGACTCACCCAAAATTTCTTTCTAGTGTTTTTAAAATTATATCAACCAGACCCAGAAATATGTGTTGGGCCCTCCATAGTGATTGAAATGATGCAAGTACAGTGTTGCCTTTTTGAAAAAGAAGTTCGTCCAGTTCATCGAAAGTGTTATTGGGTGACAGTTAAGAGGATGCGGCTTTTTCTAGGAAGCCCAAGTTGTAATCGCACGGAGGCAGTATCACAAGTGGAGAGCATTGTTTTTCTAAAACCTCCGTTGACTTCTTCCTTTCACACGTGCAAATGCTTGTGCTTTGCACGGTGATGGAGGACAAGGAAATCCCAGGATTGTAATTTCCCCTTTTGCCATTTCAAGCCCAGGAACGGTGATTTTTTTTTAAACTTCTTAGACAGAATGCATACAAATTTAGAATTGTATTTAGAAGCATCAAGTAAATGATTGCTAGACATACTCCATATATTTGTATAGTATACAGTATGATACAATGTTTGTGATTAATGCAGAGAGTTTTACTATCTAGTGAATTTTAAATTAACACAGAGCATCTCCCAGGTTTTCTAAATTAAAGACATCAAGTGATATTTTAATTCATTTCTTCTCAAAATGAATGTCGAATTTTAATGTTTCTTTCTAATTCTTCCTTTCTTATAATTCTTAAGACAGAAAAATGTCTTTTTCTTCTAGGCAGATGAGGTCCCAGTTCTCTCCTAAGCGACGTTCTCTCATTACAACACGATTCCCTGTTTGGGGGTGAGGAGGGGTGGGTCCCTCTTCCATTTTATCTGCCAGTTTGTCAATATAAGAACAGCTCTTTGCAGGTCTTCATTCCATCACATACTATTAGTCACTTCAGAAGCACAACACATAGACGAAATTTAATGTACCTTTTAAAACCACACTGTTGAAATATTCACAAGCCGTAAATGTTTCCTAGGTCTGTGTGTGCGGGTGGGGGAGGCTGAGTGGGGTGGTAATGAAGCCGGGGGGTGGGGGGCAGGGAAGAGCTGCTCACTGCAGAGGGGAAATGACTCTTAATTTTCTGTTAAAGGTCATTATTTTCTCAAACCCAAATTTGACATTCAGAACAAATCTAACTTCTGTCACATCTTCATGGAAAAATGACAAGTTCTTTGCTTTGTGATTTCTTTCTCAGCTTCTAAGAGTATCATTTGCTTCCTTGTCAGCTGTCCCTGGTAACTCAGTGCTGAAGATTCAGCTCTGGCAAACAAGGGTCACACAGTATCAGCTGCATTTTTCTTAAGTCATATTACATGGGAACAAGATGCTGTTGGCAGCACGGCCTAGTTAATCTCTCCCTCACGTACAGAAACTAGCACGCGCACAGATGACAATACCTTGAATGGGGGATCACAGCAATGATCCATGACATAGTTGCAGTGAGTCAAAGGTTTTCTTGGAAAAGGTTGAGAGCTTATGAGGCAAGATGGGGAATCCTTGGCTCTGAAGTGCATTTACTATGTGTATACAAAGGGCAGATGGTTTTTAAGACACAAGCTTATATGAGTACTAGATTATTTTAGAAAAAATACAAATGCACCAAAGCGGGCTTTTCATTTTCATTTTCTACCAGTATAACTTGGCAGCCTAGGAGTAATTGTGTCTGGAAAAGAAAAGACAGGTGTTCGCAACTGACTGAAACCACACCCCTTGTGGGTGTCCCACTCTGTGGCATTTTCATGCCATTTTTTCTCTTTTTAGCAGACAACACGGAGGAGGTGAAAAAAGTTGGATTTGGCTAGATGGCACCTGGTACCTTGTATTTACTGGTTATTAATGGGATATATCTCTTCTCTGAGCCCCAGTTTCCTCTTCTAAGAGAAGCAAAAACAATAATGATCCACTAACTTATTATGATGATTAAGAGACATTTCAATTAAAAATAACTTTGACAGCCATGAAGCTTTAAAGAAATACTAATAATAACAATGGTAATAGTAATAAACATTTATAATGGTAAACATCGAACACCTATAATGCGCCGTGGACTGTACTGAACACCTTTCGTGTGTCTTCCCATTTGTTCCTCACGGCAAGCAGAGAAACAGGTATCATACACGGAACTTGGCGTGAAGAAGGACTCAATAAATATTTTTAAAGGATTTTCAGAAGAGTCCTGGCTGGGGCGGCTCAGTGGATTGAGTGCTGGCCTGCGATCAAAAGGGTTGCCTGTTCGATTCCCAACCAGGGCACATGCCTGGGTCGCAGGCCAGGTCCCTAGTAGAAGGTGAAAGAGAGGCAACCACACATTGATGTTTCTCTCCATCTCTTTCTGCCTCTTTTCTCCCCTCTCTAAAAATAAATAAATTGAATCTTAAGAAAAAGGATTTCAGAAGAGAAAACAGGTTAACTGGCTTTAACGATTCACTCTTCTTTCCTTTATTCATCAGTGTCCAAATTCATTCACATAGTTCACAAAGAAAGACGTCAAGCTCCCTGAAGGAAGAACACCTCCAGTTAACCAGGATGCTTGGTGTGAATGAGTACATTTAGAACAGTAGGTTTCAACACGGGGCAATTTTGCTACCTGAAGGATATTTGGCCATGTCCAGAGACATTTTTACTTGTCACAACTGGGAGGAGCTACTGGCATTTAGAGGGTACAGGCCAGGGACGCTATGAAACATCCTACAGGGCATTCCCCTACAACAAAGAATTACCAGGCCCAAAATACCCACAGTGCTGGGGCTGAAAGATCTTGATTTAAGTAAATGAATAAAACCAATAAGGAAATGAATGCATGTGCTGAACTATCTCCTAGAACATAATATTTTGTGCAAACTTTATCTAGACATCAGGAGTTTGCAAACTTTTCATCTTTTACAGATTCTGGCCTTTAACACCATTCCTTCAAGTTTCTCATTCCTTTGGTGTTTAAGGAGCTTTTCCCCAGCAGACATGACTGTGCTTCACTCGCTTCGATGATACAACAACTAAATAGAAAACCAGAGAGAAATCTAGGGAGTATTTTCTCCAAAGAAGAATTGTCTCCCCCTGCTACATTTGCAAAAGGGATTTTGCTAAAACAATCTCTTTGAATACATCAGTCTGCCAAAATATGAAGAGGAGCCAACCTCAGCAAGTTTGAAACAAGATTTGTTCCTGGTACTTTTTTTAAAAAAGATTTTATTTATTTATTTTTAGAGAGAGGGGAAGGAAGGGAGAAGGAGAGGGAGAAAAACATCAATGTTCGAGATATACATTGATTGGTTGCCTTTCACCCCCAACTAGAGACCTGGCCCACAACCTAGGCATGTGCCCTGACTGGGAATTGAACCGGCGACCTTTCAGTTCACAGGCCACTGAGACATTCAGTCCACTGAGCCACACCAGCCAGGGTGTTCCTGGTACCTTTGAACTTTCCATCTATAGTTTTCCTTTTATTCCATTTCTGTCCTGCTTTTATTTTATCTTTCCAAATTATTCTTATTTTTGTGAGTAACCCTTAATAATTTCTGGCATAAGGCAGGGAATAAACAAATAAATAGCAAAGAGAAGTATTCTGATGTAACATTTCTCAGGCATTTTAATTTTCCCCACCATGTTTCTTGGGCAGGGTTAGGGATTTTTTTTTTCTGTTAAGAATCACTAACGTAGTGCATAAAACTACAAATAAGAAACAATCAGCAACTAACCTATTTGTGGAAAGGGGTGGTGGGAGGGGAGGGAGGGGAAGGCCAGGGTGGAAGATAATAGAAGATATTTGATTCACTTTATTATTTTTATATTTTTATTGAATTTATTAGGGCAAGATTTGTTAATAAAATTGTATAGGTTTCAAGTGTACAATTCTATAATGCATCATTCATATATGGTATTGTGTGTTCACCACCGAAGGTCAAGTCTCCTTCTGTCACCGTTCATCCCCCCTGTCCCCTCTTCTACCTCCCCCACCTCCCTTCCTCTCTGGTAATCACCGTACTGTTTTCTGTGTTTATGAGACGTTTTCAGTTTTCGTTTTGTTTTCGCTTAATCCCTTCAGCTTTTTCACCTAGCCGCTCTCATCCCTGACAGCTGTCAGTCTGCTTTCTGTATCTATGAGTCTGTCTCTATTTTGCTTGTTAGTCTATTTTGTTCATTAGATTCCACATATAAGTGAAATCATCTGGTGTTTGTCTTTCACTGACGGGCTTATTTACTTAGCATACAGCTCTCCAGGTCCATCGAAGGTGTCACAAAAGCTAAGATTTCCTTCCTTTTTATGGCCCAGTAGTAGTCCACCTACTTTTTTATCCACTCATTTACTGATGGGCACTGGGGCTACTTCCAAAACTTGGTTATTGTAAATAATGCTGCAATGAACATAGAGGTGCATATATTCTTTTGAATTAGTGATTCAGGTTTACTTTACATTTTTGAGGAAAAGAATACAACTTTAATTAACAAATACAAAAATGTTAACATGCTTCTAGTAGATGTTGTCCAAGGAAATGAGATTATGCACAAGGAAAAGAGGCTAAAAGAGGAAGAAGAAGGGAAATACAAAGAGAATATGTGTGCACAAAAGACGAGAAGGCCAGAGGACAGATGAGGACCAAACTCATCACCCAGTTCCCATTCTCTGCCACGTGCGTCCCCCTTTGCTTCTTCACAGCTTCACTTCCCGGTCAGGCCACATATCTGAGATATTGCAGAGACTACCTTTGCATACAGACTTTATGGTGGGACCTAGAAATGCACAGTGAGATAATCATTTTTCACCTTTTCAATGTTTGTTAACCTTTTATTGCCTGCAGTCAGCAGGAAGGCTTTATTCCTTAAGTATTTGCTAAGCAGCCCCCCTTTGTCTGACTCTCCCCCAAAGCCATCAACAAGGTTCTTTCCCTTTACAGAATAAACTGGGATGGCATGGGCTTGTCCTCCTATACCTACACTCTTCAAAATAAATAAACACACACGCAGAAGCCAACGAAAGGAAATTCAGAAAAATTGGTTGAGGTAGAAACAAAATAGTATTATTATTATTATTATTATTATTATTATTATTATTATTCGATATTATAATTGCTTTTCTGCAATTTTCAGTTCTTCAGGGGAAAAAGGTTGGCAATTTTATACACGCTTCCCTTCACATACATATGCAAACACACACACACGCACACACACACACATTCCAACAAAGAGTTTGTTGGTCAAGCTGACCGACATTAGAAATTATAGTGGGGATTTTTTTTGTTTTTTGTTTTTTAGGTCATGAATGAAGGCACTGGGAAGTTAGTTAACCTGTGTAAAAATTTCTGGCAAATTAATTGCTCTGCAGTTTGACTATTGAACATTAAATATTTGATCTCCCATAATTTCAATATTAAAGGGCTTTTCTAATTTGTTGTGTTTACCTCACCAAAGAAAAATGTGTTTGACTAGCCAAAGACATGTTTAGCTCTTTCGAGATTCCAATAATAAACAAATGTAAGATAAGACATAAATTTACCCTATACTGAGTATACATCTGGCAAAATAATTTTGTGAAGAAACTTTACAGAAATTAGGTGACTCTTTGAGGGAAAAGAATAGTGTATGTATCTTATAATCATGGTATAGGAAACTTTGAAGTGCTTTGAAAGAATTACTCATTTTCCTATAAAAGTAAGAATGCTACTCTAGTCTCATGTTCTAATTCTCCCTGATAACCTAAGGATGAATAAATAATATCACAAGAAATCATGTAGAAATTTTATAATCCGCAATTATTATCTAATTTGCAGCTGCAGTCACTACATGTACCCTGTCTCTAAAAGTGTCCCTGTGCCTTAGAATGGTGGCTGGTCCAAGACTTTGTTGGGCAAGAGTCACCCGGGGTCTCATCCCTGGTTCTGGATTCTCTTGCACCGCTAATTCAATTTCCCATTAGATGTCCATTATAAATTAATGCTTCAGACAGGGCCCTTCCTTCCAAAAGTATTGCCTATGTATGATTACTAACATATTAAAGTGTCATTACTGGTAATTCACTCACACATTCCATAAATAGTTATTGACTGCCTGCTGGACACATGATCAGAAAAATCACAAATTTTCTCCTCAGAGAGTTTGTGAAATCATTGTCTGAACTATGGCAATAACTTATTTTTAAAGTCCACCAGCAGGCTACGTAATGTATGATTCCAACTATATGTCATTCTAGAAAAGTCAAAACTATGGAGACAACAACAAAAAAAAATCAGGTTTTCAGGGGTCAGAGGAGAGGGATGGATGAACAGGTAGAGCATGGAGGATATTTAATGAAACTACTCTGTATTATAACACTGTAATGATAGAGCCATGTCATTATACAGTTGTCCAAACCCATAGAATCTATGCCAAGAGTGAACCCTAAAATAAACTATGGACTTTGAGTGATTTTTTTATGTGTCAGTATAGGTTCATCAATTGTAACAAATACAGCACTCTGGTGGGGGGATATTAATAATGAGGGAGGATGTGCATGCATAGGAGCAGGGAATATAGGGGAAATCTCTGTATCTTCCTCTCAATTTTGCTGTGAATATAAAACTTGAAAAAATAAAGTCTATTTTAAAAAATATCTCTTAGTAAAATGTAATATTTCTTAGGCAGGGCAAAATCTGTCATTGGTCAGCTATTCTGAATTCTAAGTACCCATCAGTATATTCAATGCTTTCCCACTGGCAATAGCAAAGACTTGGATATTTGAAGGGGCCTTGATTAAAGAAGATGTTGGTGGGGGACCTTTAGAAAGACATCTCAGTAGAATGAGCACTATCCAGAGAAAGAAGGCCTGAGTGGATGGTTGTAGGAACAAGCAGAGCGCAGGCAACGTTTGTTCGAAGAGGCTGGGGTAACGAGGCTGGTGAGGGTAGCATGTGGACTAGGCTCCACAGAAAGCAGGTGGCTCAAAAGATAATGTGACTCAAAATGGATCAAAGACCTAAATGTAAGAGCTAAAACTATAATCTCTTGCAAGAAAACACAGCAGTAAAATTCTGTGACCTTGGATTTGGCAATGTTTTCTTAGACATGATACCAAAAGCACAAGCAAAAACAACAAAAAGAGATAAATTGGACTTTGTTAAAATGAAAAACTTATGTGCATAAAAGAATATCACAGAGAGAGTCAAAAGACAACCCACAGGATGGGAGAAAAATCTAGCAATTTATATATATAACAAGGGTCCAGTATCCAGAATGTATAAGGGACTCTTACAATGCAACAACAAATCGACCACTCAAAAAATGGGCAAAGGACTTGAATAGACATTTCTCCTAAAAAGATAGTATACTAAGGCCCACAAGCACATGAAAAGATGTTCAATGTTGTTAGTCTTTAGGGAAATGTAAAGAAAAAGCACGAGAGATACCACTTCACACCCACTAAGATGGCTATAACAGAAACAAAACACAACAAAACAGTAACAAAAAGACAACCGTTGGCAAGAACGTGGAGAATTTAGAACCCTTCATACATTACTGGTGGGGTTGTAAAATGGTACAGCTGCTGTGGAAAAAAATTTGGTGTCTCATCAATAAGTTAAACACAAACAGCCATTCAATCCAAAACCTGTACATGAATATTCATAGCAGTACTATTCACAATAGCCAAAAAGTGGGAACAAACCAAATGTTCATCAAGCGATGAATGAATAAACTGTGGTATATCTATACAATGGAATTCTTTCATCCATAAGAAGAATGAAGTTCTGATATATGTGACACCATGGATGGATCTTGGAGATATTAGGATAAGGGCAAAGCCAGACACAAAGTGCCACATATATATAACTCCATTTATATGAAATAAACTGAATAGGCAAAGTCAGAGAAACAGAAAGCAGGATTAGTAGTTGCCAGGGGCTAGAGGATAGGAGGAAGTGGGGAGTGACTGATTAGCGAGTATTGGTTTGGGGGGTGGGTGACAAAAATATTCTGGAGCCTGACGGGGATGATGGTTGTGCAGCATTGTGACTATACTAAATACCACCGAGCTTTACACTTTAAAATGGTTAAAATTTGAGTTTTATGTTATGTTTAAACTTCTGTTTAAATGCAGGTTTTTAAAGTTAACTTGTCAGACTAGACTAGAGTCAAGCAATGTCTCCACAAGCAAAACAAATCAATACATTGGTACAGGTGTTGGGAGCCCTTAACTGGAATGTTAACATGATTTTGTCACTACATCACTTTGTACATATGAAGTCTAGAATATAGCATCATGCTTGTACATACAGCCTCAACTAAAGTGTAATACTTGCATGACCGTACATGTACAAATGATCTTAAGTGGTGTTTAATAAATTAATAAAAATAGTTCACCAAATGTAAAAAAATACTTGTAATTTCATTTACTATTTTGCCTGGTTTTGACTAAGAGGCTGTGATTGCATTGAGAGATTGGCTTGTAGGCTGCAGAATTGTCTGATTTCTTTTTGAGTTGGGGGACATTCAAGGCCCAATAGGTCCTTATTATTAAAAGGCCTAAAAGGAACAGGATCATGTACTGTACTGAGCCTCTGTAAACCACAGAAGGCTGTAATAGTATCTGTATCAGAGAAGATTGCACCCGGGAAAAGCTAAAAAATGTTTCTAGGCTCTCACTATGGGGTGCGGAGGAGTCAGGCCCAAAGCTAGTTTGGCCTGCTTTCTAAGCCTTTCTGTTCTACAAATGCTTCAGTCAAACTTTTCAGCCAGATGTTCAAAACTCTTCACAATCCGACACCACCTGTTCAAACACCTATTTTGAAACTTCATAATGTCAGTTTACCTTTGCAGTCGGGCTGATCTTCCCTTTATCTTCTAAGCATGCTTTTTCATTCCTGACTTTAAGCCTTATGTTCCTTTCCTTTCCTTACTCCTATCATCTTTTCTACTGTCTCAGCATATAAATACAATCTGTAATGATCTTGATCTTTAGTATGCACTTTCAGCCCCATGTCACGTGAAAAATTCTCTACTCCAGCTTCTAATCGACTTTCTTTAAAAAAGAAAAGCAAAACAGCACAAAAACCACTTTGAGATTAATTAGTTGCATAACAAATCTGGGCCCGTCACCGTGGTTGGACACGAGGGTTTGATTTTGTCAATCTCTCACTCTTTCTGTAGCAGGGTTTCTCAAGTTCAGCACCGTTACCATCTAAAACCAGATAAATTCTTTGTCGCGGGGGCTGTCTTGTGAATTGTAGGATGTTTAGCATCCCTGGTCTCTACTCAGTAGATGCCTGTAGACCTTGTAACAACCAACAATGTCTCCAGACACTGCCAAATGTCTCAAGGAAAGGAGAGGGGAGCAAAACCACCCTCAGTTGAGAAGTACTCCTAGGGTCCCTCCCTGAACCTCAGGGGTGAGAGAGCTGAGAACTACATTTTTCTGCCTCTCCTGCAGCTTGGATTCGGGACAGGTAATGGATTCTGACACGTAGGTGAACTTGTGCTGAACTGGACAGGCTACAGTGAGGTTGAGACCGTCTTCCTTAACCTTGGCTATTTTCAAATGGCAAAAAGGGTTGTGGTGATGCAAATATTTTGGCAGCAATAGTCTGTGTCCATTTTCCTGAGCATTGAGAAGTGTGTGCATGTGTAAGCAGAGTGTGCCAGATCCCATTGTTTTGTGAGTGTTGAGAGGCAATTTCCATAATGGCACAATGCTGGCAGCTTCCTGATCCCAGCTACCTGATTCCTGAATGGCAATTGTCAGCGTCAGTTCTTATACTCAACCGTTATGCTGGTGCCTTCAGAGCTGGTGGTACCTGGTGGTCAGCTCTGTAATGTAATAGGAGTCAGTCCCCAGGTCCAGGTGAGAGTAACTCTTGAATCCTTCCACAATGTTTTATGCAGCTAGTTCATGTCATCTCCCCCTAAAATAAATAAATAAATGAAGTAAGTAGTTTCTCTTTTCTGCACTGAACCCATATAATGCCTTACCTATGATTATTTAACTCTTTCATTAATATCCTTTTTTTTTTTGAGTATAGTAGTCCCCCGTTATCTAGTTTTGCTTTCTGAGGTTTCAGTTACCCATAGTCAACTGTGGTCCAAAAATATTAAATGGAAAATTCCCGCAATAAACAATTCATAAGTTTTAAATTGCATGCCGTTCTGCGTAGCATGATGGAATCTTGCACCATCCCACTCTGCTCCACCTGGAACAAGGGCCATCACCCCTTTGTCCAGTGCCCTCACACTGTATGCTCTCCCTGCCTGTAAGTCACTCAGTGCCCATCTTAGTGATCAGAGCGTCTGTGGTGGCATCACTGTGCTTGTGTTCAAGTAACTCTTGATTTAGTTCAAAATATGCCTAAGAGAAGCCATAAAGCGTTTGTTTTCTTTAAATGAAAAGGTGAAATTTCTCAATATGAAAAAAAAAATCATATACTGAAGTTACTAAGATCTATGGTAAGAACAAATCTTTTATCCATGAAATTGCCTAATTTAAAAATTAAAGTTTATCATAGGTATGTATGTACAGGAAAAAACATAGTATTGGGTTTGCCAAAAAGTGTTTTTTCCCCATAAAATGGCTCTAGTAATGCTTAGTTGTCTTTAACTTCATTCAAAACCGTTTTGATAGATTGAATTGTGACAGCCGTCATATCAACGTGCATTAAAAAAAACATCAAAATTGGTGAATTTTTGTGTAGCCATTTTAATAGATGATGAAAGAAAAAACACTATGTTTTCAGCATATTATGCTTTATTATTTCAATATAGGTAAAAATGCAATGGAAACACAAGAAAAGAGTGCTGCAGTGTATGGAGAAGGTGCTGTGACTTACCAAACATGTCAAAAGTGGTTTACAAAGTTTCGTGCTGAAGATTTATCGCTGGTTGTTTCTCCACCGTCAGGTAGACCAGCTGAAGTTGATAGTGACCAAATCAAGACATTAATTGAGAACGATGAATGTTATACCACATGTGAGAAAGCCAACATATTCAAAATATCCATATCAATAAAGTTATTGGTGAAAATGAAAAATGTGCTTTTTATTTTACAGAAAAAAACGTATGAACTTTGCTGGCCAACCCAATATATATAGGGTTCAGTATTATCTGAGGTTTTGGGCATCCACTGGGGTCTGGAAACAGTCCTCACAGAAAAGGAGGGGACCACTGTGGTTAAGTTTCTAATAGGGAGGAATCACATTTATTTCTCTCATCTACTTCCCACAATTTCTATCAAGTGTTACGCTCCAAGTGGGAACTAGGAAAGCAATTCAATTAATTTGTATTTGGCCTTCGCTAAAAACTGTTCCATGAATGAAAACTCGGAAGAAGAAATGGAAAGAGAGAGACCCCTAACCCCCTCCAGTTCTCCTCTCCTTCAGTGAATGATACAACCTGGCCCCACACATCCTACCGAGGGAGAGGAATTGCTGCAACGGGAAACTGCTATGAGACTTTCTTACTATCGGGTTCAATCAGACTCTATTTCAAGCAAATGGCCACGTAAAACCCCCAGAACATGCTTTCTCCCTAAGATAGCAACCAGGCGTTTGGCTCCAGATATGCATTTGCTGACAACTCCCAGGTCTATGTTCCCAGGCCTGACCTCTCCACTGAACTCCAAACTTGTATGTATGAATGCTTATTTGACATTTCCATCTAGACATCTAATATTCATATTAAATTTGGCGACATGCACAAAATAGAACTCTTCTTCTAACCCAGTCTGCTTCCTCCACTGTCTTCTACTTCTTATTAAATGCCACCACTACCCACTCATGTCAACGAACCTAGAAATAATGACTTATTTCTTCCTTTCCTTCAACCTCTACTAACAGACTACCAGCCATACTGTGTTTTAACTCAAAAATCTATATCAGTCCATCCACTTCAGGCTGCCCAGGCTGCCATCACCTCCCATTTCCTCGCTGGTCTCACTGCTTTCACTCTTTTCCTCAAGTGTTAAAACACAAACGGGATAAAATCTACACCCCTTCATCGCGAGAACAAAGGCTTCCCTGACGCAGCAGCCGCCAGGCTCTCCATCCCATCCCATCCTCCCCTTGTCCTTGATGCTCCAGCCCCGGGTCCTCTTTCTGTTCCCCGGATTTTCTGCGCTCTCTCCTGCCTCAGGGCCTTTGCACCTGGACTCTGGCTCTTTGCATTTCCGCGTTTTTGTCTTTCAGATCTTAGCTCACAGGTCAGCTTTCACTCCATCGTAACTAAGCCCCACCCTTGAAGCCATTCATTATCACATCACCCTGTTAACTTCGCTTAGCGCCCATTAGAATCTAAGCTACCTTGTCTACTTCTCTGCTTTCTCTTTCATTGCCTCTGTCCCCACGAGAACGTAACCCTCATCAGGACAGGATGACCTATGGCTCTCACTGTTGCATTTTCAGCACCAGAAACACTGCTTGGCGCATTGCAGTCCTTCAGGAAATAGTTCTTGAATGAATATGTTCTTCTCCATTTCTTTTTTTTTTTTTTTATTGTGGTGAAATATACATTACATGAAATCTACCATCTTAACCATTTAAAAATTTTCAGTTAGTCACGTTACGTCTCATTTGCATTCTTGTGCAATCATCACCACCATCCATCTCTAGAACTCTTTTCATTTTGCAAAATGGAAACTCGCTACCCATTAAACAGCAACTCCCCACGCCTCCTGCCCTCCAGCCCCTGGCAACCACCATTCTACTTTCTTCCTCCAGGAACTTGACTTCTCTAGGTACCTCATGTAAGTCTAGTCAGACAGTGTTTTTCCTTTTGTGACTGATTTACTTCACTTTGCGCAATGTTCTTAAGGTTCATCTACATGGTAGCATGTGTCAGAAATTTCTTCTTTTTAAAGTCTGAATAATATCCACGTATGTATACACTATGTTTTGTTTATCCATTTATCTGTCTATGAATATTCGGGTTACTTCCTTCCACCTTTTGGTTATTGTGAACAATATTGCTATGAAATGGGTGGGCAAGTATTTCTTTGAGACTCTGCTTTCAATTCTTTTCGGTATTTATACTCGGAAATATAATTGCTGGATTATATTATAATTTTATTTTTAATTGTTTGAAGAAACTCCATACCATTTTCCATAGTGGCTGCATCACTTTTACTTTTCCACCAACATCGCACAAAGATCTAATTTGTCCACATCTTCACCAACACTTGTATTATTATTATTTTGTAGTAGACATCCCAGGGGTGTTAGGTGATATGCCATGGTGGTTTTCATTGATACTTTCCCAATGATGAGGGATGTTGAACATCTTCTCATGTGCTTTAGTCTACTATCTCTTCTTTGGATAATTCGAGTTCTTTGCCTATTTTGAAATCAGGTTTTTGTTGTTATTGTTGAGTTGTAGGAGTTCTTTATATATTCTGGATATTAGACCTTTAACAGATATATCATTTGAAATATTTTCTCTAATGCTGCAAGTTGCCTTTTCATTCTACAGATTGTATCCTGGGATACATAAAATTTTAAATTTTGATATAGTCCAATATATCTATTTTTTTCTCTTTTTGCCTGGACTTGTGATGTCATATCCAAGAAATCATTGCTAAATCCAACGTCATGAAGATTTTATCTTAAGTTTTAGCTCTTATGCTTAGTTATTTGACCTGTTCTGAATTAATTTGAGTATATGGTATAAGATCAGGGTCCAACTTCATTCATTAGCATGTAGATATCTAATTTTCCTACCACCATTTGTTGAAAAGACTGCCCTTTCTCAACTGAACCGTCTTGCCATCTTGTCAAAAAGCATTTGAACATGCATGTGAGAGTTTATTCTGGGCTCTCTAGTCTATTTTCATTACTGCTCTATATGTCTGTCTTCATGCCAGTACAACAGTATTTTGATTACTATGGCTTGTAGTAAGTTTTGAAATCAGGAAGGGTGAGATCTCCAACTTTTTTTTCAATGCTGTTTTGGCTATTTGGTGTGCCTCGAAATCCTATATGAATTTTAGGATAGATTTTTCTATTTCTGAGAAAAATAAACTTCTTTGGGATATTATAGAGTTGCACTGAATCTGTATCCCATTTTGGGTAGTGTTGACATTTTAACAATATTAAGTCTGCTTTGAGTTCTGTGTTATAATATTTTGTTAACTTTTTTTTTACTGATACTCATTAGGGATATTATGTAGTTGTTTTTTACTTGTATTGTCTTTGTCTGGCTTTAATAATAGGGCAATGCCGGCCTCCTAAAATTAGTTTGACAGTAGTCCCTTCTCCTTAATTTTTGGAAGATTTTGAGGAGGTTTGGTGTAATTTTTCTTAAAAATTTGATAGACTTCACCAGTGAAACCATCTGGTCTTAGGCTTCTTCTTACTGGGAGATTTTTGATTACTGATTAAATCTCATTACTAGTTATAGTTCTGTTCAGATTTTCTATTTCCTCATGAGTCTTCGTTGGTTGTGTGTTTCTAGGAATTTGTTCATTTCTTCAGGGTTATTCATTTTCTTGGCATGCCATTGGTCACAGTACTCCCTTAGAGTATTTTTTATTTCTGTAAAATCAGTAGCCATGACACCACTTTCATTTTTTATTTTCTTTATTGGCTGTTCTCTGTTTTCTTCTGTTTTTTTCCTTAGTCAATCTTATTAAACATTTGTCAATTTTTGTTTTAGCTCTTACCCATGTTTTTTTTAGACCTGTTGTTGAAAGGAAAGAGGGATGAAAAGAAAAGAAATACCTTTGAGATAATTATACACCTGCATGTGTAGAAAAGGTGAGACTTGTTGGATTGAAAGTGATATTGTTGCTGCCTGGGTATGAAATTAGCACTATTTCTGAAAAAATATTTTTGGCATTCCTCATTCTATACACAGTCAAATCTAGAAAAGAGGAACTATATTGTGTGCTCAGTACAAAATAGGCAATTTTAAAAAAATAATAAATAACATATTTACATATGTGCTTACTGTATACCAGGCATTGTTCTAAGTACTTTATATGTACTAACTCATTTATACCTCTTAGTAACCCATAGAGTTAGGTACTAGTAGTCCTATTTTACAGGTGAGTAAACGGAGGTAGAGTATTTAAGTTATGGCGGGTAAATGCCAGAACTGTGATTCCGACTCAGGGAGTCAGCTTCAGAGATGCTATGCCGTCTCTAGTAATAAGTGCGTCCCTTTGGTGGTGGTGTTGGTGATAAAACAGACTTGTAAATTTGTCTCTCCTTTAAAGTCTGCCAGTAGCCCTGGCTGCTGTGGCTCAGTGGACTGAGTGCCGGCCTGTGAACTAAAGGGTCACAGGTTCAATTCCCAGTCAGGGCACATGCCTGGGTTGCAGGGCAGGTCCCCAGTAGGGGGTGCATGAGAGGCAACCACACTTGATGTTTCTCTCCTTTCTCCCTCCCCTCCCCTCTCTCTAAAAATAAATGAATAAAATATTTAAAAAAAAAAAGTCTGCCAGTAGATCTGAATGCTTCTTAGAGGCTGCCAATGAGATGACCTTGACCCAGCCCAGGAAGCCTCTAGTTAGGGCTTCTGAGTCCAGGTCTTCACTAGTTCAGCTGAGCTCTATGCTAGATTCCTTCTCGGTGTCTGGAAATCCAGGTGAATCCCTGTGGTGAACATAGTCACTTGCTAAGCCTTTACCATCACTCTGACTCAACCAGTGTCAGCCTCATTGTCTGCAATGCCAAAGTGAGGCCATATTGGACACTTGGGCATGAGTACTTGGTCTTACCTTAGGTACCTACCCTTCTCCCCTCCCTACCCTCTGTGGCATCTGTCCCATTTCCAGATCTACAGTGCTGCCTTCATGTTGTTACTTTGGGCTCATCAGATCTCTCAACTAAAATCTGACTGCTGCCTCTGCTTGAAGGCTGCTGCAATTCGATAGGGCCTGTTTTAAAAGGTCAGCCTTGTTATGTGTGGAGAACAGCAGTAGCCAAAGCAGAGCAGAGCTGGAGCATCAAGCCCTAGGCAGAAATTCCCAGGGATTGGGGACCAAGAGGGTGGATGAAAACCTTCCTTGACACAATTCAGATGAAATAATCTGTAAACACACACACACACACACACACAAGCACAGTAGTCGCAGATTTCTTTTCCCTCAAGCTGGAATATTGAGTCACGGAAAAATATTCAGAGCCTGAGCTGGGGCGTTGCTAGTGAAGCAGAGATTTCAGGTGAGAAGTAAATGTGCAGAGCAGAGGCAGTGACCTTTCTTATTTGCAGTGTTTTCATTCTGCTGTTTGCACGGCAGGGACCCTGACATCAGAGGCTCTGATGGCCTAAGGCTGTGTTGGAGAGGAAATAAATGAGACTGCCCTACTTCCAGAGGCTCTAGTAGTGAGTGTGCAGCAGGGAACCTGGGCAGGGCAAGATGAGTGTGGACGAGCGGCCTCTAGTGGCTAAATGTGGGTCCTGCATCTCCTGCTCTGATCAGACAGAGGAAGGCAGAGGGGACCCTGCTCAAAGCACAGGGTCTGTTGAGAAGATCCTGTTTGTCCAGCGCTGTCCTGAGTGTTAGGGAGATTCAAAAATTACAAATAGGCAAACTGACAGGGCTTATCCACCATTCTGGAGAAATCAAGAGAGCATATGGTTTCTCTATTGACTTGATGTCATAGGAATTTCTGAGAAGGGAGAGAACCACGTAGATCAGAGTCATCCCGGAGGCTGAACGTGGAAGGACAAATGGGCTTTAGATGAAGAGGGAGGGCGATCCGAGATGGGAAATAGCACGAATGAAGCAGGCCGGAAGGAGAATCTTGATGGCATGGAGCAGAGATTTCTAATGAAAAAATCTGAAAGCCTGCGGTGTGTTGGGATGTCTGAAAATGAAGTCTTGTGGTCAGAAACCTAAGAATAGAAGATCCTGCCCTCAAGGGCTCTTTGTAAAGGACCCTCCTCCAGTCTCCACCGAGGAAATCCGCCTCACCACCCAGCCTGGGCAGCTACTGCAGTCAGAAGTGAGCAGAGGAATTGCTCTTTCTGCCTCAGCGTATGGTGAATTGTGGGCCCATGACAACACGATCAGGAGTTGCAGATTCAAATGCTACTGGGGCCAAGTAGTTAATGCAAATGCATGGAACAGACTGGGTGGAGGATTCTGGCATTTCAGAGATGTCAACTTTCGCTTTAAATTTTGCAGTGACATTTAGCCAGCCTAGAGTCATGGAGAGACTGGAAGTAGTGAGGGCTGTGACGAATAGGGGAGGGCTTGGACCTGCTGTCCATGGGCCACAGTGACACAGAGCCAGCCCATTGTTACGGTCAGGAGTACAGGTCCACCTGCCAGTATTTCAAGCTTTCAAGGGAAGTACATTATCTAAAATGTTATGTGAACTCTCTCCATGTGTAAAGGCTGGATCAACTTTTTAAAACATTATATGGATCAAATGAAACATTTAGCTTAGAGGTTATCACTTTATAAATTGGGGCTCGGATTCATCAAGTTTTTCTGAAAAGTGTTTTAAGATGCTGAATTAAATAGACAAATTTTACTCTAATTCTTCTGACTTGAGAAAAATCTATTGACTTTGAGGGCTGCTTTAATGTCTCTTTTGTGAGAGAGGGAAGTGTTGTTTGTGTTGTTTTTGTTTTTCTCTAATGGGTGCCTTGAATAGAGCTTCGGCTGAGTTCTGGGATTCCTTTGCTCGTGTCTCTCTGCCCCTCATTACCGCTCTGAGTCTCCGTTTTTCATCAGTATAATTGGCAATCTAATTAGAGGTCTTTTTAGCTCAACAATCTATGATTCCTAAGGCAACATCTAGATCTAAAACTCAATGATTCTTATTCCACTATGAAGAAGGATGTGTTTTCCAGCTGACCTCGCCTCACAGAAAACACAGGGAGAATGTCATGTTGTGTGCTGGGTTCCTGTCAACCTCCATGGGCAGCAGGGCTGTACAGCAAAGTAATAATCAGCCTTGTCCATACATTAGAATGAACTGGAAAGTTTTGCAACAAATCCAATGCGAGGCCTCATTCTGAACCACCCAGGCAAATGAAAAGGGACTCCGGGGATCGGTCCCAGCATGGGGATGCTTGATTTTAATGTACACTCAGGACGGAGACCACTGGTGCAAGCAGAGGGTAAGTTTTCAATGCAGGATGGACCTGGGCAGCGGCAATCCACAATGGAGCCTGAGGCAAAAGGAAAAATGTGGCCCCCATCTACACTTATCAAAACACCCTCCCTTCGGTAGGACGAAGTGGGAAAAGTTAATAAAACCTCTAACATCAGAAATCATGACACTATATATAAAGTCTGTGTTGACCAGTCTGTTCACACACTATTGTGAATATCAATGCGGGGGCTGTGCAGGGCCCAGTGCCGGGAACTTGGCCCGAACGGAGACGACTGTTCCTGGGGCACAGTGATGCGGGCTCCTAAGACAAACTGACAGTAGTCTGACTTCATTTAAAATGAGGATATTTTGTCCATTACGGATATTTTTGCATTAGTTTAGACTTTCAATAAGGTTGAATTTCAATATTATTTATCTTTATTCCTGAGTTTTTTAAATTACTTTATTGTTCTTCAATTATAGTTGTCTGCATTTTCTCCCCTCCCCCCCTCCCCACCCACCCAACGCCACCTCCCTCCCTTGCTTCCAACCTCCCCCTTGGTTTTGTCCATGTGTCCTTTGTAGTTGTTTCTGAAAACCCTTATCTCCACAATCCCCTCTTACCTCCCCTCTGGCTATTGTTAGATTGTTCTTAATTTCAATGTCTCTGGTTATATTTTGCTTGCTTTTTTCTTTTGTTGATTATGTTCCAGTTAAAGGTGAGATCATATGGTATTTGTCCCTCACTGCCTGGCTTATTTCGCTTAGCATAATGTTCTCCAGTTCCATCCATGCTGTTGCAAAGGGTATAAGCTCCTTCTTTCTCTCTGCCACATAGAATTCCATTGTGTAAATGTACCATGGTTTCTTGATCCACTCATTTGCTGATGGGCACTTGGGTTGCTTCCAGCATTTAGCTATTGTAAATTGTGCTGCTATGAACACTGGGGTGTATATGTTCTTTTGGATTGGAGTTTCAGGGCTCCTAGGGTATAATTCCAGTAATGGAATTGCTGGGTCAAAAGGCAGTTCCATTTTTAGTTTTCTGAGGAAATTCCATACTGTTTTCCACAGTGGCTGCACCAGTCTGCATTCCCACCAACAGTGCAGTAGGGTTCCATTTTCTCCACATCCCCTCCAACAGTTATCTGTTGCTTTGTTTATGATGGCCATTCTGACCGGTTTGAGGTGGTATCTCGTTGTGGTTTTAATTTGTATCTCTCTGATGGCTAGTGATGCTGAGCATCTTTTCATATGTCTCTGGGCCATCTGTCTGTCTTCTTAGGAAAAGTGTCTGTTCAAGTCTTTTGCCCATTTTTTAATTGGGTCTTTGGTCTTCCTGGAGTGGAGTCGTATGAGTTCTTTATATATTTTGGAGATCAAACCCTTGTCTGAGGTATCATTGGCAAATATGTTTTCCCATATGGTTGGTTCTCTTTTTATTTTAATACTGTCTCTTTAGCTGTACAGAAGCTTTTTATTTTGATGATGTGCCACTTGTTTATTCTTTCCTTTATGTCCCTTGCTCTAGGGGACATATCAGTGAAGATGTTGCTGCGTGGAATGTCTGAGATTTGCGTACCTATGTTTTCCTCTAGGACTTTTATGGTGTCACAACTTATATTTAAGTCTTTTATCCACCTTGAATTTATTTTTGTGTATGGTGTAAGTTGGTGCTCGAGTTCCAATTTTTTGCATGTTGCTGTCCAGATTTCCCAACACCATTTGCTGAAGAGGCTATTTTTACTCCATTTTATGCTGCTGCCCCCTTTGTCAAATATTAATTGACCATAGAGACTTGGGTTTATTTCTGGGCTCTCTATTTTGTTCCATTGGTCTATCTGTCTGTTTTTATGCCAGTACCAGGCTGTTTTGATTACAGTGGCCTTGTAATACAGTTTAATATCAGGTACTGTGATCCTTCCTACTTTGCTCTTCTTTCTCAAAATTGCAGCAGGTATTCAGGGTCATTTATGGTTCCATATAAATTTTTGAAGTGTTTGTTCTATATCTGTGAAATATGACATTGGTACTTCGATAAGGATTGCATTGAATCTATAAATTGCTTTTGGCAGTATGGACATTTTGATGATGTTGATTCTTCTGATCCATGAACACGGTATATGTATACATTTGTTTGTTTCTTCTGTGATTTCTTTCTTCAGTATTGTGTAGTTTTCTGAGTACAGGTCTTTTACCTCCTTGGTGAGGTTTATTCCTAGGTTTTTTTGTTTTTTTTTCTATATCAAATGGGATTTTTTTCCTGATTTCTGCTTCTAATGTTTCATCGTTGGTATACAAAAATGCCTTTGATTTCTGGATATTGACTTTGTATCCTGCTGTTTTGCCAAATTCATTTATTAGGTCGAATAGCTTTTTGGTGGAGTCTATAGGATTTTCTATGTACACTATCATGTCATCTGCAAACAATGACAGTTTTGTTTCCTCCTTTCCAATTAGGATGCCTTTTATTTCCTCTTCTTGTCTGATTGCTGTGGCTAGGACTTCCAATACTATATTGAATAGAAGTGGTGATAGTGGACAACCTTGTCTTGTTCCTGATCTTAGTGGGAAAGATTTTAGTTTTGTCCATTGAGTATGATGTTGGCTGTAGGTCTCTCATATATGGTCTTTATTATGTTGAGGAATGCTTCCTCTATTCCCACTTTGCTGAGTGTTTTTTATCATAAATGGGTGCTGTACCTTATCAAATTCTTTTTCTGTATCTATTGATATGATCATGTGATTTTTATCTTTGCTTTTGTTTATGTGATGTATTACGTTTATTGATTTATGAATATTGTACCATCCTTGCATCCCTGGGATGAATCCCACTTGGTTGGGGTGTATGATCTTTTTAATGTATTGCTGGATGCGGTTTGCCAATATTTTGTTGAGGACTTTAGCATCTATGTTCATCAGTGATGTTGGCCTGAAGTTTTCTTTCTTTGTTGTGTCTTTATCTGGTTTTGAGATTAGAATGATACTGGCTTCATCAAAAAGAGTTTGGGAGTCTTCCATAATTTTGGATTTTTTGGAATAGTCTGTGAAGGATAGGGGTTAGTTCTTCCTTAAATGCTTTGTAGAATTATCCTGTGAAACTATCTGGTCCAGGGCTTTTGTGTGTTGGGAGTTTTTTGATTACTGCTTCAATTTTGTCTGCTGTTATTGGTTGGTTCAGGCTTTCTGCTTCTTCTTCATTGAGCTTTGGAAGATTATATTTTTCCAGAAATTTGTCCATTTCACCTAGGTTTTCAAATTTCTTGGAATACAGTTCTTCATAGTACTTTCTTACAATCCTTTGTATTTCTGTGGCATCAGTTGTAATCTCTCCTCTTTCATTTCTGATTGTGATTATTTGGGTCCTCTCTCTTTTTTTCTTGATGAGTCTGCTTAAAGCCTTGTTGATTATATTCATCTTTTCAAAGAACCAGCTCCTGGATTCATTGATCCTTAGACTTGTGTCTCTATGTTGTTTAATTCTGCTCTGATCTTTGTTATTTCCTTCCTTCCACTTGCTCTGGGCTGTCTTTGTTGTCGTTCCTCGAGTTCTTGTAGGTGTAGGGTTAGGTTGTTTGTTGAAATGTTTCTCTCTTTTTAAGGTAGGCCCCTTCCCTCTCAGGACTGCCTTCACTGTGTTCCATAAGTTTTGGGTTGTTGTGAGTTCATTTTCATTTGTTTCCAGAAACTTTTTGATTTCTTCCCTAATCTCCTTCTTGACCCATTCATTGTTTAATAGCATGCTATTCAATCTCCATGATTTGGAGTGTTTGGGGTTTTTTTCCTCGGGGTTGGTTTCTAATATCAGTCCCTTGTGGTCAGAGAAAATACTTGATATGATTTCAATTTTCTTGAATTTGTTGAGGCTTGTTTTGTGTTCTATCATATGGTCTATCTTTGAAAATGTTCTATGTGCATTTGAAAAGAATGTGTATTTAGCTTCTTTGGGGTGAAAGGCTCTATATATATCAGTTAAGTCCATTTCATCTAGGGCATTGTTCAATGCCACAATATCTTTGTTGATATTTTATTTGGAAGATCTGTCCATTTTTGACAGTGGGGTGTTAAAAATCCCCTACTATAATTGTGTTGCTGTCAGTATCTTTCTTGAAGTCCTCCGAGATTTTCTTTATGTATTTGGGTGCTCCTGTGTTGGGTGCATATATATTTACAATATTTATGTCTTCTTGGTGGATTCTTCCCTTGAGTATTATGAAATATCCTTCTGGGTCTCTCTTTATGGCCTTTTTTGGAAGTCTATTTTGTCTGATATGAGTATTGCTACCCTGGCTATTTTTTTTCCTGTCCATTTGCTTGGAGTATTTGTTTCCAGCCCTTCACTCTCAGTCTGTGTCCTGAGGTGGGTCTCTTGTAGGCAGCATTATGTGTGGGTCATGCTTTCTCATACATTCAGCTATTCTATGTCTTTTGGTTGGAGCATTTAATCCATTTACATTTAAGGTTATTATTGATAGGTACTTATTCATTGCCATTTTTTTGTACTTGTGTTCCTCTCTCTCTCTCTTTTCCTTCCTTTCCTTAAAGCAGCCCCTTTAGCATCTCTTGCAGAGCTGGTTTGGTGGAGGTGTATTCTTTTAGACTTCTTTTGTCTGGGAAGCTCCTTATTTGGCCTTCTATCTTGATTGAGAACCTTGCTGGGTAGAGTAATCTTGGTTGCCGGCCTCTGGTTCTCATTACTTGGAATATTTCTTGCCATTCTCTTCTGGCTTTGAGTGTTTCCATTGACAAGTCAGCTGCTAACCTTATCAGGGCTCCCTTGTATGTTACTTCCAGTTTCTCCCTTGCTGCCTTTAAGATTGTCTCTTTGTCTTGGAATTTTGCCATTTTAATTATGATGTGTCTTGAAGTGGGCCTCTTTGGGTTCCTCTTGATTAGGACTCTGTGTTTCCTGGATTTGTGTGACTTTTTCTCTCTTCGTATTAGGGAAGTGTTTTTCCATCATTATTTTTTCAACCAGTTTTTCTATCCCTTGCTCTTTTTCTTCTCCTTCTGGTATCCCCAGTATGCGGATATTATTATGTTTCATGTTGTCCTGTGTTTCCCTTAATCCCTCTTCATTATTTCTGAGCCTCTTTTCCTTTTCTTGCTATTTCTGGGTGCTTTTTTCTACCTTGTCCTCCAGCTTGCCGATCCAATCCTCTACTTCATTGAGCCTGCTTTTGATTCCTTCTGCTGTGTTTTTCAGTTCAGATATTGTATTCTTCATTTCCTCTTGGCCCTTGTTGATAGTTTCTACTTCCTTTTTCATGTTGATATAGTTTGTAGTGAGTTCATTGTAGTTTCCCTGTAGTTTTTGGTAATTCTCTATGAGCTCATTGAGCTTCCTGATAACCAATGCTTTGAACTCAATATCTGAATGTTGACTTGCCTCTGTTTCATTTATCATTCTTTCTGAGGCTTCCTCCTTTCCTTTCATTTGGGGATTGTTTCTTTGTCTTCCCATTGTTTGTGAGACTCTTCTTGTTAGCCTCTGTTTCTCAAATTGATCTGTTCTGACTCCCTGTGCTCATGGTATGAACTTCTATGATAGGGTACCTGTGAGATTCAGTGGTGCAGTCTCCTTAAGCTCCTGAGCTTGCTGGTCTTGGACTGTCATTTATGTTGGCTCTCTGTATGTCTTTGGGTTTTGATTGTTGTTGGGTCTTTCTTTGGTGGGTTCTTTCCTCCAGCTGGTTCTTTCACTCCGTCTACCATGCCTTGTATTCTGTTGTGCAGGTGTGGACAGGTTGTGTTGAGGCTGATTCTTCTGTGTGCACAAGGTTTTGAGGCTTCTCTTTCACTCTTGTTCAGTTGTTTATTGTGAGTAGTTTCTCCACCAATTGGTTGTATTTCCAAGTCAGTCCTGGTTTGAGGTTAGTGTGGGTTCCACTCCCTCCTTCACCTTCTTCTGTTGTTATCTGTTGGTGGTTCCTTTGTTGGTGGGTTTTCTCTTCAAGCAGGTATCCTGGTGTTCACAGCTTCCCCCTGCTCTTTTTTGCGATCAGCTGATTTTTCTATGTCCTGTACAATTTTGGACTTCAATCTTCATATATACTGGGGTACTGTTGGCTGTTCAGTCTGTTTCTCAGAAGATTGGCTAGGTGTTTCACCCATGAGCAGGGGGGTATGGACTCTGTTCCTACCTGTCTCTCTGCCATCTTTCTCTTCCCCTGATTCCTGAGTTTTTGCCAGTCCCTTCAATTTTGAACCCGAGGAGAGTGCTTCCTTTATCCCATCCTCATCCCAGTTCTGAACCTGGTTTCAAAGCTTGCCTGTGCTTGGAGCAGTAACTTAATTACTCTAAGCCTCACTTACTCAGGGATAGGATGTGGTTAAGGCCAGTACCTCCTTGTAGCACTGTGAAGTCTAAGTGAGGGGATGTAATGAAGTCCCTAGCTCAAAGTGGCAGGACTCTCTAATATGTGATAATATGGGTTGGCCAATGTTACCTACAAAGATTACATAGTACTACAGTCACCAGAGTTCTAATTTGTCTCCTTATTTCAAGAAAGTTGGCTTACCTGGGATTTGCCAGTTCTCCTTATGTACAGGATTGGGGTCACTTCAACATTGTAAAGTGTCTCCAGCCAATGGGTTCTAGAGTAGAGGTATTCAAGCTCTTCCATAGAAACTAATGATCCAAAAATAACCAAATATTATTAATTTTTTATTTTTTAAATTTATTTCTAGAGAGAGGGGAAGGGACAGAGAAAAAGAGGGAGAGAAACATCAGTGTGTGAGAGAGACACTAATTGGTTGCCTCTCACACAACCCCAAATAGGGACCTGACCCACAACCCTGGCATGTGCCCTGACTGAGAATCGAACACGCCACCTTTTGTTTTGCAGGCCAGCGCTCAATCCACTGAGCTACACCAGCCAGGGCAATCAGATATTATTTATGGTTGAACAATGACTATAAATTGCTCTGATGGGCATAATTATTTTGATCTATTATATATATTTAGCTCTGTGCAAATTTTATCTTAATCAATTTAAAGCAAGAGTTTCATATTTTAAAAAGTTTGAGGGCTACTCTTCTAGATCTTGTTTCTCAAAGTGTCATGTCCACAAAATTCAGGTGGGGGTCTTGTTAAAATTCAGGTTCTGACTCAGCAGGTGTGGGGTAGGGCCAGAGGTCTTGCATTTGTAACAAACCCCCAAGCAGGATTGGCTATATCATTTGTGGGGCTCAGTGCAAATGAAAATACAAGACCTCTTGTTCAAAGTTATTAACAATTCCATGATGGCAACAACAAAGCATTAAACCAAGTGCAGAACCCTTCTGAGTTCAGGGCCTGGCCCCATTCATTCCACAGTCCATGCGCGCATGAAGCTGCCCTGCTTCTAGGTTGTGTCTCTGCTGCTGGCCCACCTCCACCTATACTTCGAGGAGCAAGAGTCTAATCAGTGGTACCCAACAGGACTTATTGGGGTAAAGAAAATGTTTTGTATATGTGTTGTTTGATACAGTAGCCACTTAGCCACATGGAGTTACTGAGCACTTGGAATGTGGCTAGTGTGAGTAAAACTAAAATTTTATTGAATTTTACTTAAATGTAAATAGCCCCGTGTGGCTTGTGGCTGCTGCATCGGACAACGAAAGTTGGTTGTCAACTTTCTCCAGCAGGACAGCTTCCTAGTCTAGCACATTGTCAGTCTTCAAGTTGACTACAGAACATTACAGTCAAGGGAAGTCAGACCAAACCTTCTCCTGTATGCTTTAATAGATCTATTTAATCTTTTTTTCTTTTAATATGACAGATAATGCTATTCCAAATATTCTCATGGAAAAGAACTGGCCAAATCTCGGAAATAATAATATTTTACTTTTAAAAATTCTACTTAATTTACTATGAAAAATGTTGGTAATTCATATGTTAAAAGTTTCTTGTCTTCTTTTATAGTCAATGACTGACAGCTTTTAAGTGCTGTCTGTGTCTTTGAAAACTTAAGTGACTGACACTCCTCAAACAGAACACACTTTCCTGCAGCCTTGAAATGTGACTTTATCTCCCTGATGTGAAGATAGTTTGGGGTGCCTGAGCTGCAGACCTCTTTTTTTCTGGTGATTATACTGAGCCTGTGCAGTCTGAGCTGTGCAGGGACAGCCTCGTGCTGTGAGAACTCACATGAGTGCCACCAGGCTTGCCATTGGGAAACAAAGAGGCACTTCAATTCTGGAGGATTTTTTAAAAAAATCTGTGCTCACTGAAATCTCCAAATTGCTAAATTGCTAATCATCAGAAAGGTTTTTTGATTTCCAAACTCCATTCAAGACTTTAAACTTTCTTTTTGAAACAGGATTAATTGGGTACTCAGAAAGAGAGAGAAGAAAGTGATGATAAAAAATGTAACTTCTTGTCAAAAAAATAGAAGCAGAAGATGCTACCAGAAATCCAGAGACCAGGAAAGAGGAAAGAATGTGAGAAAGGGCTCATTTAAGAATATCAGCCAGAAACCAAAGCTCCATACAACAGGAATTTATAAGTACAAGGAAAAACAGCCCTTGGTTTTAGTGACTTTTTTCTTTGGATCCGTAGTTAGTTCATGGCTCTTGACATCAAAGCACAAAGCACAGGAGAGATTAAACATTCTCCAAATGGGTCAGTGCTTGGCAGCCCTGAAATATGCTCCTCAGAAACCTAACCCTTCGGAACAGACCCAGGAATCTATAAGGAGGCAGTAAATGATAGAACGACAGTGGGGGAAATGGTGGTATTATTCAAAAGTGTTATGTCAACTGGCCAAACATTTGGGGAAAATAAATATTGCTCAATACTTACACTCTACACCAAAATAAATCCCAGATGGATTAAATATTTATGTGCTAAAAATAAACAAAACCCAAACTATAAAAGTGCTGGTGGAAGAGTGGAATTTCAGGGTCAGGAGTGTGTGTGCGCTTAACGTGACCACAGTTCACTCTCCTGCTGGGGTGAAGGGTGTCCTGTCTGCAGATCCGCACCAACACCTGATACTATCCGGTTTCTGGTCTTTGCCATTCTCATAAGGCATAAGTTTGTTTTAAAGATGCATTTCTTGGATTACTAATGAATTTGAACATCTCTTCAAATACTTGTTAGTTTTTTGGCTTTCCATTTTCATGAAATGCCTATAAAATGCCTGCTTGTATTCTTTGCCCAATTTCTATTGCTTTCCTATATTTGTCTTCTTGATTTGAGAAGGTTTCTGTGTATTCTAGATACGAATCCCTCGTTAATATAGGCACCACAAAGGCCGTTTTCCTCTTTGTCATCTGTTAACTTTGTCTACATCAGTCTTTGTGGAACAGAAGTCCTTCGTTTTGATGCAATGACACCCATCTCACACAGAGGCATAAGCGGATGCAGTGTTGTTTGTGATGGGAAGCTGGAGCAATCCGAGTGGTCGCTGCTGGGGGAGTGCATTGGTGACAGGCCGAACACACACCAAGGAGGATGGAGCAGAGTCAGAAACAATCGACCGAATGCACACAGAACATCAGGAATGGACCTTGAAATTGTAGTCCCGAGTGATGCAAGTAAGAAACAGACTTTATACACACACACACACACACACACATACACACATATATATATACATATATCAATTAAAGTGTGTGAGCATTATAGAATAAGTACTTAGCAAAACCACTCAAATGAACCAGGTACATATTAGAACACGAGAATGGTTGTATCTGGGGCAACTGAAGTAGCCAATGAGAATTAAAGGGAATAAATAAGTAAGAGATGAGCCTAGGAAGGATCAACTACTGCTAATGTCTTATGAAATATTGAATAGAATTAACTGAATCAACTGCACCTGAGTATCCCACACTCAGATACAGAAGGAGAAAATATTTTTATCCTTTGGAGGTAAGACAAGTCTTTATAAGCATGATGCTTATAAAGCATCTAGAGATGCTAAGGGCAATAACTATAGAGGAGTAGGATGGTAAAACTAATAACATAAAATATTTTTAAACTATGGTAAGACACACAGAACATAAAAATTATCATCTTAACCATTTTTAAGTGTGCAGTGAAAACCAGGAGGGATTGAGTTGGTGAAAGAAACTGCCACATCCCCAAGCAGTTCCTCTTAAAGAACCCACACATGGACTCATTTACGCAGACTCACTTCCTCTGAACTCCAGCACTGACATAGCAGCTTGAAAGGCACCAGTGCATACAGGGAGAAACTGAAGTGTCTGGCATCAAGGCAAGCAGAGGTCATTGTCCCTTTTCTAAACCCTGCCCCCACAGGGCCGGTAGGCTGGTGCCATATTGAGACTCCATCAATTTAGCAAGCATTATTTGACCTGCCTTGGAGATTTCCAGAGACTCTGCCCCACCCAAATTACAGGCCCACACAAGCTGCTTTTCCATATGAATGGCTGGTCTTAGCTCATGTTTCACCATATCTTAAATCCTATCAAACAAGCAACAGCTGGCCTCAGTGATCCCCAGTCCCAGCAGCAGCCAGCTAACCTAGATTCACAGCCTGGCTTTGCCTGGGAATCCCCAAGCCCAGAAGAAGTAGCAGCCATCTCAGATTGCTATACAGCTCAGGAAAGGTGGCCTCGGGCAAAACACAAGTTGGGGCTGACCTTAGCCTGCACCACGTGGCAACCCCAGGACAAGCACACCCAGTGGACAGCTATAGACCACATTGAAGCACCACCACACTGCCCCTGCACAGCTGATCCTACAAGGAGGACAGGGGTTGGTGGTCAGTGGTCACAGCCAATCCTTGCAGCTGCCTGGTCTGGGTAAATACCTCCCATTGTTCTGCCAACAGAAAACAAGGCTCAGCTACAAGAGCAGGATGTACTTAGCCCACAAGAAGGACACACCTTGAGTATCCAGCCTATGTGAAAGGGGAGGCTGTGCCACTGCAATATGCCTACTACATTAGGCCACACTACCAAGACATAGAGTCAAAGCAGCTCTACCTAATACATAGAAACAAACAGACGGAGGCTGCCAAAATGAGGAGACAAAGAAACATGGCCCAAAGGAAAGAACAGATCAAAACTTCAGAAAAAGAGCTGAATGAAATGGAGGTAAGTAATCTATCAGATGCCGAGATCAAAACACTTGTTATTAGGATGCTCAAGGAACTTAGTGAGGACCTCAGCAGCATAAAAAAGATCTAGTCAGAAACAAAGGATACACTAATTAAAATTTTAAAAAATTTACAAGGACACAACAGTAGAGTGAATGAAGCCAAGAATCAAATCAATGATATGGAACATAAGGACAAAAAGGAAGCAAAAAACAACCAATCAGAACAATAAGAAGAAAAAAGAATCCAAAAAAGTGAGAATAGTATCAGCAGCCTCTGGGACAAGTTCAAGAGGTTCAATATTCACATCATAAGGGTGCCACAAGGAGAAGAGAAAGAGCAAGAAATTAGAAATTTATTTGAAAATATGATGAAAGAAAACTTCCCTAATTTGGTGAAGGAAATAGACATGCAAGTCTAGGAAGCACAGAGAGTCCCCCAAAAGACAGATGCATAGAAGCCCACTGCAAGACACATCATAATTAAAATGCCAAGGGTTAAAGGTAAAGAGAAATCTTAAAAGCAGCAAGAGAAAAGCAGTTAGTTACCTACAGGGGGGGTTCCCATAAGACTGTCAGCTGATTTCTCAAAAGAAAATATTCAGGCTAGGAGGGATTGCCAAAAAATATTCAAAATCATGAAAAGCAGGAATCTGTAGTCAAGATTGCTCTACCCAGCAAAGATGTCATTTAGAATTAAAGGGCAGAATAAGAGCTTCCCAGACAAGAATAAACTAAAAGAGTTCATCTTCACCAAACCATTATTATGTGAAATGTTAAAGGGGCTTATTTAAGAAAAAGAAGATCAAAACTATGAACAATTAAATGGCAAAAAATACATATTTATCAACAATTGAATCTAAAAAACAAACTAAGCAAACAAGAAGAATGGAGACAGAATCATGGATACAGAGAGGGTTTTGATGGTTGCCAGAAGGGAGGGAGGAATGGGGGAATGGATGAAGAGATGAGGGGATTCAGAAGTACAAATAGGTAGATACAGAATAGCCATTGGGATGTACAGTACAGTGTAGGAAATGGATTAGCCAAAGAACTTGTACGCATGACCCACAGGCATGAACAATGATGGGTGGAATTGCCTCAGGGAGTAAGGGGTGTTGGGTGGAGGGGAGACAAAGGGGGAAAAATCAGGACAATCATAATAGCATAATCAATGAAATATAATTTAAAAAATAGAAAAAAATTAAAACTCTGTACCTATTATACAAAAATCCCGTTTGCCCCCTTCTCCCAACCCTGACAACCACCAATCTATATTCTATCTCTATTGTAGATATATCATGAAAGTGGAATCATACAATATTTGTCCTTTTGTGACTAACTAATTTCACTTAGCTCAATGTTTTCAAGGTTCATCCATGTTGTGGCAAGTGTTAGAATTTCCTTCATTTGAAAGGCTTAATAATATTCCATTATAGGTATATCTACATTTTGTTTGCCCATTCATCTACTGATGGACACAGGTTAGGCCCACATTTTGGCTATTTTGAATAATGCTGCTGTAAACATGATTGTGCACATATCCTTTCAATGCCCTGCTTTCAGTTCTTGGGTATAGATCAAGAAGTGGGGCTGCTGAATCATATGGCAATTCTACTTTTAATTTTTGGGGGAACCACCACACTGTTTTCCATGACACCGCATCATTTTGCATTCCCACCAGTAGTGCACAAGGGTTCCAAATTCTCCACATCCTTGCCAACACTTGTTATTTTCTGTTCTCTCTTTTTTTATAATAACCATCCTAATGGGTGTGAGGTACATAAAACCTTTTTTAAAAAAAACATACGTGAAATTTTAACAACATATGAAGAACTGGGGAAAATATTTACAAAGATATTATGGTTTACACTTCTAATAAATGACTCAACAATCACTATGAAAAAGATGACAAGGAATTAAAAATAGACCATGGGCATAAATAGCAACTTCTCAGAGAAGACTACAAGTACATTAGTTAATAAATATGCATTTGTGGTCATCCTTCTCAGTAATTAGAGCAATATAAATAAAAACAGCATGATACCATTTAGAGCATGTCAATTGGCAAAGGCAAAAAAAAGAAGGTAACACTCAGTGATGGTGATAATGTGGGAGACCAGGTCCTCTCATACAGCACTGGCTGAGGAGAAGGGCTACTCTTAGTTGTCTGTTACCGTCCATTATTGGTAATGGAATCTATTACTTGTTAAGATAATTGCATTGTTGACAGGTTCTAGCTGTGACTTGATTTGGGCTGTTGAGATATGTAAAAGTGTTGGGTAGAAATTCTGGGAAGCTTCCTTAAAAAAAGAGAGAAAGGTGTCTGCTTGTTGCTATTTTGCTTCTTCCCAGGGCCTTAATGGAGCATAGTTATGATAGTAGGCACTCCAGCAGCCATCTTGGGGCACAAGGGGACTTTCAGGGTGGAAGCAAATGGTGTTGGTGATAGGAAAGAAAGAACCTGAGCATAGTTTGAGTGTCTGCAACTTGGCCTGCTGGCTCCTAAGATAGCCACCTACTCCTGATACCAAGGGACTATATTCAGCCACAAACTGGCAGTGGAAAATTCTTATTATACACAAGTGAGCAAGAAGAGTCACACGTCTTTGAGGGTTCCCCTGATACTCATCAGCAACTGTCTCCCCTCAAGATGTCTAATGTTGTTTGAAACAGTACAACAAAAATGTATTACTAAAAGTTTATAAATCATAATAAGTAAAGAGACATTTATATAATTTAACTTTCCAATGGGGCATTTTGTAAGATTTTAGCAAATACCCTTTTGAAGTGATTTTGCACTAAGACTTCTGGAACACCTCACGTGACAGGTAATGCTTCCTTTGACTTTAGTTTCACTTTCTCTGCACGTGTGTGGGTGACGTACTTTCCATTTTATCTCAATGCCTTTCCATCCATTTTTAACTGCTCTGTGAAAGCAGAGAGCTGCTAATATAAACTCACTCCTTGCTCCCAAAGCCGTGCATTTTCCAGAAAGTTACCAACTAGTAGTTGCATCAAAGCAAATGTATGGAGACAGGTCTTAAAAGTCGGCAAGTGGAGTCACTTGGCTTGGAGAAAAAATTCAGCACAGGATAGCTCTCTATAAACCCTTGAGGGGCTCAAGAAGCAGAGATTACATAAAGAAGTGCTTTCTACAGATGAAAGCTGCCATCAGCGAACTGGGCTCCCTTGAGAGGTAGTGAGTCCCCCAACCCTGGAAATGTTTCTCCTGGAGAAGACATTGCTCCAGCAGGTGGCACTGGGTCAAGGTCTCATTATGCACTGGAGTTTTGCCACTGACTGAACCTGCAACTGCCTTATGGAAGCACAAGAAGAAGACCTCAGTGGGAAGTGGGTGTCTAAGGAGGAGGATTTGCCGCACGTGCTTGGCAGCATGTGGAGAGCAAGGCTGGGATATGAGCTCAATTTCCTTAATGTCCCAGTTTCCAGCTCACCATCATCCCCAGTCGGACTAGGTTACCCGTTTCCTCCCAGTCCCCCTCCACCACCTAAACTGCCTTTCTCCCCGCCTACCCAATACCAACTGTGTGGCCACACTTCTTTACCTCCACGGAACCTTCTCTTAAAACCTCGTCTTGCAGCTCTCTCCTGTGGCACTAAATGCAGGTCTGCTTTGACACTACTGATAGAGACCACCAGTCTCTACACACCTGCCCACTCGCCGCAGAGCAGTGAGACATAAAAGTGAAGAGTATGGCCTTTAGAGTCAAGTCAAATTAAGGATTCAGATCCTACTATTGACTACCACTGACCACCACTCAACTTTCTCAGGTGGGGAGGACAATGCAAATGACAGCTCGCGTTTGCACCAGACACAATGTGCTTCAGATAATCTTTCCAAGAGACGGGTACACTTCATTCTCTTCACTTGCCACTCATAAGATTGCTGGGAGGCACGTGAACGCTCACTCCATGCCGGGTGCACGCTCAGCCCTGAAACGATGCCCCCTGATGTCATTATTATAAGGCAGGCCATGGGATCAGGCGCAGTCATCCCAATGGGAGCCCAAACTCCACTCATTTCTCCCTGCCGACCATGGCAGCCTGCTATGATGTGATACCAAAGTTGAGAGCAACAAGTCTGCACCAATTTGGCATTTATTCACATTCATCTTGGGCTGTTACTGTGTTGTTCACGTGTGTATGTGTGTCTTGTCTCGGGAGGATAAGAACCATCAGTGACATGTCTGGGCACCTCCTCCAGAGAGTGACGAGCACCCCATCCACAGGGTCATGGTGAATGGAGAGTGTGTTGGAAGAGGTGAATCCCAGCTGGGCAATTCCCCTGAGTCAGCCTGGCTCAGGGAGGGAGCTTTCCCAGGTGCCAAACCGAGGCCCTGGAAGCAATGACAGGCTGTGGGTGGGACCTCAGATAAAGGCGAGCGCTGCGGCCTCCCAGCCTCCAAGCTTGCCTTGGCAACAGCTCTTTTCCCTGCTCTCTTTTGAAAGGGAATTATGTGACTGCTGGCACTAGGCAATTATCATTTGTGAGCACTTTTTTTTTCCTGTGTCACGTTGGAGAAAGACACACACAAACCTTGCATAAGAACAGTACATTCAGGAATTACAGGCATAAGCCAATCTAGTTTTAAAAATGATGTTGCCATCTAAATTCTATTAATCCTACAATGCAATCTCCCTTAGACCAAAATATTGCAATTTCCTTCTCTTTTCACTCTCTTTTTCTCCAATTTAATTTGATTTTTGCTCTCTTTAGAGGATACACAGCGATCGAGTTAGGCCATCATCGTTTCGGTATTGCCATTACAAGTTCTTCCCTTTATATTTCGGCCCATTCTCCACTTCTTCCTTAATCCACTTTCTGCCCAGTGAATTTCCCAAGAAGAACTGGACAGAGATAAATCATTTTTCCTGGAAACTTATCAGGTAGAAAAAAATAAACAATCTGCTGCCCTCCAAAACTCAGAAAATCACGTTAGCCTTAGGTACCAAGTCTGTTTATTTTCCTTTATCTGAGGGATAGATTTCATTATGAAAACTGGGCCTGACTGAATAGCCAACGGAGTCCCTAACACGAAAGGAAGTGCCAGAAATAATAAATGAATGTGTTTGCTATTGAAGTAGTCCAATCTGGATTTCAGAAGGGATTATATTTGTTTTTTTGGAGTGTATGAATCATATAGGTTTTAAATAATAATTCTGCAACTTCAGCTCTTTTGGAGGGCATGCAGAGTTGCTTGCCAACTCCTGAAAGCCCAGAGAGTAATTGATTTAACAAGACTGCAGCAATATTGCTTTTCATGCAGCTTAAGGTGTAAACAAATATTTCCTCTTAACACATTTCTGATGTTTGGTATAATAACAGTCAGCAAATTAGATGGAAACAGACACATCTTTTTAAAAATTCCAGTCTTCTTTCATTCCTCCTCTTTCTACATCCAAGGAAATGAAGAATAAATAGAACGAACGAACTAGAATGGGGCAAGTGATGAAAGCTAAGTGGCTTGTTTATTTCTTTGTTATAAATTTTAGTTACATGTTGACTTGAAAAGAAGGAAAAGGGCTCTCTGCCTACAAGTTCTAGTCAAAAGCACCTTTTTATTCTTTCGGAAATGAAAATGAAGAAGTAACAGCAACACGATGACATTTCCATCCTGGCAAGGTGACCCCGTATATGATTCATGCAGCTAAGGTGAGTGCCGTGGTCTGGAACCCTTCAAAGAAGCATTTCTGGCAAGTGGGGAGCCACAGCGAAGCTCCACAGCAAAAATTCAGACACACTGACTTGTGTGCCAACTCCCATACTCTGGTCTGCCTTGCTGTCATCCTCTCTGCGGCTTCACACACTGGCATTCCAGCCCTCTGAGATCCTGCCACCCTGAGACAAGATGGATTTGATGTTGGGATGACCTTAAAAGACATCTTTCAGGTAGCAAGCCTGCCAGGTTACAGACATCCTAGTTACAGCCCAACGAATGTGGCTTGGAACATTCTCCAACAAGGAAGACCGGGCAATTCCTGCAGTCTAAAGGCAGAGCCCATATTTCTCCAAAGGAGAATACAAGTCTCCTGTAGATTAACAGGGGCAAAAAAGAATGCATAAAGGTCCCGTAGCAAAGTCTTGGTCTCTTTGTCAAACTTAAAATTAGATTGATGACTGATGAAGAGATGCACGGAGCTATCACAATATAAATAAACAAGTGAATACGACTCTGTGTCTGTCATCTGTCTATCATGATATAAACATAGTTCCAAATAATATGGTGTGATAATACTTACTACACCTTATTTACATGATTTAACTTGGTTTAATAATGCCACAATTGTTTAATTGTTTTTAAATTAGCAAAATTAAAAGTGGCACAGCCTTTCCAGTGCAGCAGACAAAAGTCCGTTATTAAATCATCTCCAGTGGCTATAAGCGGCCTGTAGTGAAGACCCTTAAAAACGAAAATTGGCTGGGAGAGTAGGCTTGTACACTTGGTGAAGCAGACATGAACACATTACAGTTTGCCTCACACTTCATAGGCGATTTGCCTGCGGATTGATGTCAAGCAGGGAAAATTTCAGCCTGCGGACACTTGAAAGGAACTGATCAGTATTGGAGAGCAGAGGAAACAGGAAGAACTAGAATGGGCGTGTTAATGGAACTCTGTCTCAGTCATGCCTGGGCTGTTACTGTGAATGCGGCAGTGCGGTGAGTATCACTGAAGCAGGTAATTCTTCTTGTTCCTAATACCCCACCATTCAACCCGCCAACCTGTCATTACTCTAAAGTAGAAGTGTTTTTCCTCGTTTCTGCTTTTAGTTGGCATTTATAGCCGAGAACTGAGGTGCCGCCATAATGTAGCTGTAAAATGTCCTGGGAGGGAGGCGTAACAGGCCAAGGTCCGTGGCCACAAAGAATACTTGGAGACTTTCAGAATAACTAGAGGCACAGCAGAAAACCAACCTCAAAGCAACTTTATTGAGACTGATGATCTTTATCAGGGGTCAAGAGCATCATGATTGGCTCCCTTTGTTTAATACGAGTCCAAGCCTATTTACTCATTCCAATGGAAGTGATATGCCGTTAAAGTTATCTGAAACCAACGTAATTCATTTAAAGGGTCCTTGAATCTTATCTTCATTGTTCATCATCGTTGTCCAGGGAGGGCCTAGGTCAAGATGGCATCTGCCATTTCTACAAACAAGCCAAAGGAAGGACCTGGGATTAGGAGATACAGTGTGGTATTTTAGTAGGCACATTTTGGGCCCAGAGCTGAGCCTGCCTCTGTAGTTCCTGGAGTAAGTAGTAGCAGAATGTGCAGGCACACTGTGATGTCACCTCATCCCCACTTCGTCTTTGAAGGAGACCAGTCATGTAGAGTGGAAGGCCCCATGGGGAAAAGAAAATGAAGGTCAAAGAGATAGGGCTGTGGGATCCTTCCCAAGGGTCTCATCAATTCTCTCTTTTCTAGGGGGCTATTTCTGCAATAATGGAAGATGGCTTTCTCCCTGGTTTTCATTCATTCCAGCCCATTTCCATCCAATTTAATTTACACACACAGACACACACTGCTGCCTTCATATCCCCATGGAGAAGAAAGGGGGGAGCAACTAAGGTGAGAGTGGAAGCTATGAATTAGGTTAAGAGGTTAGCAAAGGAAGACGACGAGGCAGCAAGGAGGTTAGGAATGACCAGTGTGAGAAGTGCTGCTACTGGTGAAGCGTGGGTGACCCTGTGGGCAGAATCGTGTCAAAGTTATTTTATCTGTCCTGTCTGTGGTCACCCCATCCTACAGGTTTTGCTTTTCTACCTCAGTGGGACCTTGTGCATATACAGGAAGTGGGAAGGAGTGGAAGCTGGGTTTTGGGTTGTGGGAAGGGAAATATGAGTAAGAGGAGAAAAACAAAGGGGAGAAGGGTAGGACTGCTAACGATTGCCTTGATTCTCCACTTTTTTTACTTTGCCTCTATGTTTCCCTTGCACAGTATGTGATTAAAAGAGCAAGTACTGCAGCTCCAGCAGCTGAGGCATAAAAATTGGAATTACTCACCTTTGGAGAAGGACACATTTGTGGTAGGATAAATGTTCATTCATCAGACACTGCTATGCAGTAAATTTCCAACTGGTTAACTTCCAAATAATAAGACTTGCAATAATGAAGGCCAAAGGGTACTTGAGTTTGGTTCTTATACTAAAAAAGCATCAGATTTGCACTTATTTTAAACTTGGTAGGAAGCTCTTGATATAAAGAAATAGCAAATCTTAACCAGTGGGTCTTCATTTGTGTGGACAAATACCTTAGAATTCAATGGCAGAAAGTGAAAAGATTGTGGCACAGAGAGAAAGAAAAGATATAGAGTTAAACTTTGGCAATGCCTACCTGAGCCCCCCTTAGAGGAAAAGATGCTCCCAGCCTGATGGGAGCTATGTCCCCATCTTAGTGAGGGATGCATCCAACAGGCTCCATGCCATTAAGTATACCAATCCAATTCTGACACCATGCTGACCAATCCCCTTTTGATGATATGGCTTCTGAGAGAGCTTGCCTAAAAGAGGAAGAAGACATCATTCAGGATAGTGCAAATTTCTGAGCTATGCAGAGTTACAGTTCCCATTATCAATTAATATGCTTACATGTTATGTATTTATTTTAATACTCTAATTGCAGTTCTCCTGTCTTCAGACTGAATAAAAAATGACATTTTACAAAGCTCCCTTCCTTCAGAGCCACGGGGAGTAGTCATTTTCAAGATCAGCAATTGTTTCCAAATGTGAAGCTCCCAAAATTGAGGAAAATTGGCATTTACAAGGAAATCAAATTGTATAAGATTAGTCCATCTTGAAGGCACCTGAAATGAGTCATTTCATATGGTGACTCAATTGATTATGCATAGATCTTGAATTGACATACCACACACTTAACTTTCCATTACTAATCTCATCATGCTCTTCAGCCTACACTTATGTTGATGACATAAAACATGTGAGCTTGTCATCATTTCTAGGTTAAAGATGTCTCCTTGGAGTAATTATCCAGTCTTTCAGGGTTTTCCCCTTTTGGTTGATGGGGCCATTCTCTGGGTCTTCCCAGAAATTGCAGTGGTGTTGCCTGGCACACTTGTTTTGGGGGGTATCAAGTTGGCACCAGTGCTTATAGCTCTGGGTCTGGCCATTGCCTGTGGAGTTTAGGGCCCCACCTTTTGTGGCCTCCTTATAATGACCCCAGCCTTCCTCCAGGCAACCAAAACTCTGAGAATATCTGGAGCTCCTAAAGAGGCTCTATGGCTCAGCTGCCAGCCCCTGAGCTGCTGGTCTTGTACCCCTCACCATCATGGTTGGAGAGCCATGCCACTCAATTTAGCTTTTATTCTAATTCATGGTCACAGTGATCTTTTACGAACTCAGAGTTTTTTGCATCACTCCTCCCTCCAAAGTACTCAGGGGCTCACCTTTGCTCTTAAGACAAATTTTCTTTACGTGGAAAATGGAGCTTTGCATAAGTTGCTCTTGCCTGCCCCACACTCACGAGGTTCTCCATCCTCTGACCTCTGCCCACACCACTGTTCTTTCTTCAGTCTAGACTACCAGCTGTTCCTACCTGCCACAGGGACTTTGCACACACTGCTTCCTTTGCTTTGAATGATCTTTCCCCTCGCTTACCTGATTAACTTCTCTTTACCCTTTGAATCTCAGTTTAACAGTTAAGGATGCAATGGATGAACGCTCTGTTAAGGTAATTAGACATATCCTCTGGCTAAGATAAAGGGCAAGAGTCCAAGGCAGAGGAATTCCCAGCAGGTTCCAGTCAGCGGAAGCCCATTCCTTAGTTGAATGACTGGTGGTTTTGCCAATAATTCATGTGAGAGATGACCTAGCCCTTGTCACAGGGACTGGCTGTAAAGATGGAGAAAAAGTGGTAAAGTGGAGAGATATTTTGGAAAGAGAAAAGGTATAAGATAAAGGTCAATTAAATTTGGTCTAGGATGACCCCACCCAGGTTTCCAGCTGGCACTCTTATGTGGGAAGATGGAGGTTCAGCTGTGCCTAAGGTACCCATGGGAACATCAAGAAGAGACGTCCAGTAAATGGCTGGAGTTATGAATCTGGAGCTTAGGGATGAGCTCCTGCCCCTCTTCTTCTCTTCCTCTCTCTCTAAAATCCATGAAAACTTATCCTCAGGTGAGGATTAAAAGCTAAGTAAATAAATAAATTATTGGGTCTGCTGAATCCAAGGATGCAATGTTTCTTCTGAGCCTCGGTTCTTTCGCCTATAAAATTATTTTCCACTTACTCCATTTATGTCTCTTTACTCTTGCTTCTTATACACACCATTGCCAGATTGCGTTTCCTAATGACAGCTTTCCCCTTCAGAGACTGCTCTTCCACGTTGACTGACGTAGAAACTTTCATCCACAATCGAGACCTGCAGTAAAAAATTCCAACCAATGGTTTGGTCACTTTTCCTTCCAGTACCCTAACTTATAACACTGCACTTGAGCCAAAATGAATGGCTTTCTGTTCTCTTATATCTTTACATTATTCTTTCCCCAACCCCAATCTTTTAACATCTTTCTTCTCCCTTAAAACCCATTTCAAACATAATCTCTTTAGTGAAACAGTTCCTGAGTCCCCAAATTATATATGGTCCTCTCTTCTTTCTATAGAAGATGAGCCATGTATGTCGCTTTAACTGGGTCTGTATTCCTCCTGGAACCCTGTGTACCTATGTCGGGCCGCATCCCCCAGTTAGACTGGGAGCCCTTCAAGGGCAGCGGCATCTCATTATCTCATCTTTGTGCCACAGCCCAACCTCTACAGGAGAACACCTTGCTCAAAATGGATATCTGTGGGAAGGAATTGAATCAATATATTTTTTCATTTATTTGTAAAGAAGCAAAGGAATGTCAGTAGCTGAGGAAGCAAACTATTGGATAAGAAGGGTCGGTGGAGAAGTAATCGTCTCTCTTGGCTCTAGACGAGAAAGTACATCTTTCCATCCAGTCCGCATACTAACCAGTTACTCTCCTATACCATGTACGTCCCAGTAAGGTCAAGAAATGGCATGGGTGTAAATTACAGCCCAGGGAATGTCGTCAATAATACCGTAATAACTGTGTATAGGTACTTGAGATATTGAGGGGACCACTTTGTAAAGTACATGACTGTCTAACCACTATGCTATATACTTGAAACTAATCAAAAATAATATTGAATGGAGACTGTAATTAAAAAATAAAATATAAAAAAATAAAGATAAAACAAATAAAATAGCAAGAGAAAAAAATGGGGCTTTTGATATCCTGGTGCCTTGGGAGTGGAGATTGTCCTTTGTTTGTCCCCAACAGCATTTCAAAGAGGCTCTGAATGGTGGGGGAAAGGCAGAAAGGGAAGGGTTTGAGAAACATCTTACCAGAGAGCAGAGAGTGGGAGCTGAGTGCAGGAATTGGAAGAGAAAAGGAAAAACAGGTTGCTAAATTGGAGGTAAAAGACCTTCCTATTGGATGAGGCCAGGGCTGCTGAGAACAGCTCCGCTCTTATTATAACATAATCTTTGTCCTTGCCTCCTCATCTGTGAAGTTCCACAGGGGCACTGAGAGTCCAGAGCACTGGAAGATTCTTGAATTAAAAGGCACTGTGTAAAGGGAAAGCATTACCATCATTATTATAAGGAACCTGTCATAGACAGAAACAGACACCACAATGCATATTCTTTTTTAAAAATAAATATCATGCTGTCAAATTGGATAGCGACTGGCTGTTAGATAACTTGGCAACTGCAGCGGAGCAAATGTTCAGGAGAGGTGAGTATTTTTCCACTCTTCCAGAAGGCTGGAAGCATAAACAGCAACAATTTTTTTTTGCATCAATCCTTCAGTCGTGTCCATCAAATTAGGCTTTCAAGTTGAATGCTGAATAAAATACCCTAAACACAGCGAGAGCAAGCCCAGACTGAACATCTTGAAAGTGGTGAGCTGAAAGGGAGAGCGTGCACACTCCACGTGAATGTTTCAGCAGTGTCAGAAAATGCAGCACATTTTAAAAACCAGTCTGTGGATCTCTTCAGTGCATTCCCCTTTAACGGTCCGAAGGGAATTCACGTTTCAACTGTAGGGTGTACTGTCACGGCAGTTTAGGCGGAGCTGATCGTAGCAGAGGAGGGAATGGGGAGCTGGACACCCTGGGCTCCACGACGAGCTAGGACACCGAGAAAGGAGCAAAAGTACACAATAGGCGTGGCCCTCACACAGGCCAGCTCTTCATGCCGACCGTGGGCACAAGGTGGAGCAAGATCAGCTGCATTTGTCTGGATTCAAGACCAAGGACACAGTGAGGGAGTGGGAGGGGGCAGCGACAGACTTGCCTGCGAGCAAAGGGATTGGCTAATAATAGTTGTGTTTATACCAGGGAGAATTGAAGCCACAGCAGAAGGGGAAACTAACGACATTAAATTTTAGTAGAGCTAATTTTGGAAGAAAGGGAAAGTGCTGAGGGAAATGAAACAGGATAAAGCTGTTGAAGAGAAAGCCACGAAGGAAATGGAAAGTGTTTGGAGATAAATTAATGCATGACCAAAATCACTACAAGCTACCCAGTCATAAATATTCCAACAGAGAAGAACAAAAAGCCAAGGTAGATTAAAAGTGAGAATCAATGGTAAGAGAAGTAGAAAATGCTGTATAGTAAGAGTTTGTGGATGCATAAAAAATCAAGGATTGGAGCCCTGATTAGGTGGCTCAGTTGGTTAGAGCAGGTTCGATCCCCGGCCAAGGAACATACAAGAGCCAACCAATGAACGCATAAATAAGTGGACAACAAATTGATATTCCTATCTCTCTCTCTCTCTCTCTCTCTCTCTCTCTCTCTCACAAATCAATAGATTAAAAAAAAAGGAAATCAAGGATTGGCTAAAAGGCAACTACTGAGTGAAAATAAAATGCGGAGAATTAACTCTTTTGTTGGACAAAAACCTGTTTACTCCTCTACACATTTTCCCCCAGTTTCCATTCTGCCATCCTATAAATATTCCTGTTTCCAGTCTTCAGCCTGGCACCCACTTCAAGTCTCCTGATTCATCTCGTGTTTACTCCCATGTGTTCTTGACTGAAGGCGGAGAGATGTTTTATCTGAAGATGGGGGTCGAGGGGACCCACCTCAGGGAAAACGTTAAGCATGTAGGCAATGGCTATTCCACCTGTTAAGAATGCTTCCCTCAACATGAGAAAAAGAGGTGAGAGATAAGCTCTGAGGCACATAGTTAGTCAAGATGTCAACAACAGACATTTGGCCAGGGTCCCATAAAAAACACCGGCACTAAAGAAGGCACAGTGAGCACTGTTCCCTTAGCGACGCTCCTCTGAACTCAGTGGGAAGAAGGCACACATCTGTCTGTATGGCTTTGCTCAAGGGTTAAGGAAGGCACAGGAGACCTACTGCTTTTAAGACTTAACTCCTTAATAAGTAGGTCAAGTGGAAGTCTGCAAATTAAAAATGGAAATCAGGAAGGGGCAAAAATCATACTTCATGGCTAAATTACCAGCAAATGACTCCAATGCAGCATGGCAAAAAGGGAAAAAACAATAAAAAGAATCTTCTGATCTGTGGAAATCAAATATACTTCCCAACAAGCACCTAGACTCTGCAATCCAAAATAGCATGTCTTAATATTTCACTTTAATAGAGTTTTAGAGTCTCAGTTTGGTGGGTAGCTTTTGTTTGTTGCAAAGACTCTGGAAAATGTTTCTAGACTCTAGTAGTTACCATTTGCAGGTGCACCTCTATGGCGCCACCTGGAGGCCCTGCTGGGATGTGGCTGCAGGTCGGCAATCCCTAATGAATCCACCATCTTTGTGTGAGAAGAAGAGGCTAGGCTTGGCTCCAGGAATATTTTAGCTCATACATAGTACACTAACAATGGGAAATTAGAGGAGGGTTGTCCTGGGTTGAATAGATTCCCCCCAAATACGTATCCACCCAAAACTTCTAAATGTGACCTTATTTGGAAATAAGGTTGTTCAGATGGAATTAGTTAAGATTAGTCATACTGAATTGAGTGGGCCACAAAGCAATGACTGATGTCCTTATAAGACACACACACACATGAAAGATGGCCCTATGAAGATGGGTAAGAGATGGGAGTGATGCAGCTACAAGCTGAGGAACGCCAAGGATTGCTGGCACACATCAGAATCTACGAAGAGGCAAGAAAGGATTCCTCCTTAGTACTTTCAGAGGGAGTGTGTCCCTGTTGACACTTCGATTTTGGGCTTCTAGCCTCCAGAAAATGAGAGAATAAATTTATGTTGTTTTAAGTCATCTAAATTGTGGTAAATTTGTTATGACAGCCCTAGGAAACTAGTACAAGAGCAATCACAGGCAGATATATGGACAAAAGGAGCAAAAGAACATTTAGAGTAACTACAAAAAGCTGACCCAAGGAAAGTAACGGCACAGCTTTGCAGACCTTTTAGCATAGAGTAAATAACCATGTAGCCCACATACACAGTGGGGTGGAGGGAATGTCAGAGGACATTTTTAAAATCAAGTCTCAGGACAATTTTGATGTGCATAAAAGTAACGCTGAAATTCCCATTGGCCAGCTACTGCAAAGGGAACAGCAGGCACAGGCAGAAAAGAAAGCATCTTTTGTTTCCAAGGAGCAATTTTTTTAGCTGCACTCTGCTGGAAACTACTCCTTCCCACCCAACAGCACAAGGGAAAGATGAATTGCTCCGCCTAGCAGGTTGCAAGTCGAGACCAGAGGACATGCTGGAATCAGTACAGTAGGAGATTCAAGCACTTACAATAAACCATGAAAATCAGGCCGGGGCTGACGATCCGTGCAGGGCAATTGCTACCTGGGTATTCTTCTCTATGCCCATGGCCAATCCCTTTTCCCGTTCCTCAACGTGTGGCCCCAACCCAAGAGCTTCCCTGAGGCCCTTGACCTCTTCCTTCTATTCTCTTCTCTCTTGGCTTTGTACATCCTTGCATTTCCCTACACAGAAAGTTCAAGCCATCCACTGTGCACCACCCCCACCTCCTTCCCCATTTCTTACAAATATTCATTATACATACATATTTCCCACCTGACCTGGAAGAATAGGTGTCTCAGCTATGTCCAAAGTCAACACCTCCACTGTTCTTTGCATCTTCTAATCTTCTCAGGGAACTTGCTCCACTAGCTATCTCCTCTTTCATGACTCCAGTCTCTTCTTGTTCTTTTTTATTTAAAATATATTCAGCCTTTCTCAATTTAGAAAACCTTTCCCTGGCTTTGGTGATAGCTCCCATCACTCTCAGTAATTATCCTCCGCTACTACTCTTGAAGCTTCTTGGAAGAACAGGCTACATTCAACAGGATCATTTTTGCACCATACTGCTGCAAATCTGGTTTTTGGCCCCACCATTACACTGAAACTATCCTGGCCAAGATCGCTGCTGAATTAGATGGACATTTTCTAGTTTTATCTTAGTTGATGTCTCTGTGGCATTTGGCAATGTCTTTCTTGAAATTCTATTCTTCATGACTTAGTGACATTACTCTCTTGTTTTCCTCCTGCTACTCTAGAATCCCAATTTTTACCCCCTTCCCTTGATCTCCTTTCATTTTGGAATTAACCCAGGTTCTTCCAATAGCCCCAGCCCCCACCAAATTTTGTACTCTCTTTTTTTATTCTGAGAGGAGAACGCTTGGGAGCACCCTACCCAAAGAATACCATCCATACCCATATCTTAATATATACATGCTGATGAATCCCAAATGCGTATCTAAAGCTCCAGTCTTCCTCCGTACGTTTATATCCCACAGGCCCTCCCAATTCAACATGTTCAAAGTTAAACTAATCATCTTGTTCTAATTACTCCTCCAGCCTCCCAGCTCCCCAGTCAAAAACCCTGTTTTTCTTCTCAGCTTCTTTCATTTACTATTGATAGTTCAACTCATGTTTCTTGAAATACCAAGTACCTACGTGCTTGGTCCTGAGATTGCAGAGAAAAATGAGATCTCAGAGAACAGTAGGAGAGAAAGACAGCCAAAATATATGTTACACTGAGTTGGCCAAAAAGTTCACTTGGTTTTTTCCATAAGATGGTTCTAGTAGCGCTTAGTTGTCTTTAACTTCATTCAAAACAATTTTGTTAGATTATATTGTAACAGCTGTCATATCAGCTTGCATTTAAAAAACAAACAAAATTGGTGAATTTTTGTGTAGCCATTTTAATATTGAAGATGGAAGAAAATATGCAACATTTTTGGCATATTATACTTTATTATTTCAAGAAATGTAAAAATGCAACTGAAATGTAAAAAAATGTGTGCAGTGAATGGAGAAGGTGCTGTGACTGAGTGTCAAAGGTGGTGTGCAAAGTTTTATCCTGGAGAGTTCTCGCTGGAGGATGCTTCACAGTCAGGTAGACCAGTTGAAGTTGATAGTGATCAAATAGAGACATTAATTGAGAACAATCAATGTTATGCCATGCAGGAGATAGCCGACATACTCAGAATGTTCAAATCAATGAAGCTACTGGTGAAAAGGAAAAATGTGTCTTTTAGTTTATGGGAAAAAAACACATGAACTTTTTGGTCAAATCAATCATTTAACAAAGAAGTAAAACTAGAAGAATATACAAAATACAGAGGCAACATGAAAGCGATGATTATCCGGATCAGAGTAGGAGTGAGATTAGGTCAGCAGTACCAGGAAATGCTCCCGAAGACAGGTGATTTAGTCTCGTTCCTTAAAAAGTGGATGGTCTGTCTCAGTTAATGCCCAACACCACCAATCCACCACCTGAGCCTGGCTTCCAGGAATTTTCCTAGAGTCATCTTCCATATCCGATCAATTCCTACCATGCAAAAATCTCTTAAAACTTATCTCTTGGACAATTCATTTTATCTCCTAACTGACTTACCTCCCATTTCATCCCCAGTTCTGCCTCCACAAGAGCAAGGATTTCATTCAATGTGTTCACTTCTCTATTATGCATAATTAGATCAATTTCTGCACATAGAAATAAATAACTCTTGAATGCAAGGATGCTCCAAAGTGATGTTCCTGAAACCTATATCTTATCATGCCACTTTTCTCTTCCCGAATCTTCAGGGCTTCTCATCGCAATTAAAGTAAAATTAAAGATTGGCTTGACAAACAAAGCCTTTGACATTTTGGCCTCTGAAGATTTTACGAGCAGACACATCACTCTCTAAAGCTTTTGTGTCTTTTTTTAAAAAAAGATGTTATTTATTTATTTTAAACATAGGGGAAGGGAGGGAGAAAGAGAGGGAAAGAAGCATCAATGTGCGGTTGCCTCTTGTGTGCCCCGCACCAGGGACCCAGCCCTCGACCCAGGCATGTGCCCTGACTGGGAATCAAACCAGCAACCCTTCAGTTCATAGGATGGCACTCAATCCACTGGCCCACACCAGCCAAAGCATCAATCTTCCCCGTCTTTGACAGCACTGTTCCCTTCCCTGAAATACATTCACCGTGCTGTTCCTCAAGATGGGCTTCTACTCATTTTAAGATTCAGCTGAGGCACCTTTTTTTTTCTCCCATTCATCCTCTCTGACCAAACAAGGCCATGACTTGTCCTTGACCCTTTGTGTTCTTAGTCTCTTACAATATATATCACTAATTATCTCTTTAACATATTTACATATCTACTTCAGTAAAATTGGGGCTCCTTGAAGACAGGATCTGGAAGTCAGAACCAAAAAATCAACCTAATTAGCTTGTGATGATATCACTCAGGTCAAAGAGAAAACCACAAATATGAAGAAAATACAGGCTGATTTGAGACATTCCTTCTACTATATACATATTGCTGTCTCCCTGGGTGAAATTATATTACGTTTATGTAAGAAGGCAATCAAGTGTGTAATGTATTTAGAAAGATTTCTATCAAAATGGTTCAGATTTTTAAAAATATTTTGGAGCTTACAGAGGATAAGCTTTAATTATGCAAAGACTCATTGGTATGGAACATCAGATTGCCCTATGAAACTAAATAAATGGACATAGACAAAGGTCACATAACATGCAGCAACACCTTCAGAGCAAAGGCAAGATGACAAACTCCATTGGTATCATCTACACCTTTGGGCCCCAAAGGAAAAACTAGAAAGACCAAGGATAAAAGCCACTGAACTGGGAGCCCACAAAACATTCAGCAGGAGGAGAGAAGCAGGATCAGGTGCTGTGAGAGGGCCTGAGTTTAGAGGCCTGAAAGGGGACTTTCTTCTTTTAGACATAAAGGGAAACCGCTGCTTATAAAGTGTTTTCAAAACCATGCTATTTAAGATGCCTTTGACTCCCCTTGATTTGCAAAGCATGATTATGAATATTTACTCATCAATCGACCTGCAAAGCCCTCTTTAGAATTCAGCAGGGCTGGACCCCAGTTAAAGAGGAGCAAACATGCCTGGAGAGACCACGAACAATCCTGCGGTCGCACTGGAATCCGCAGGAGCAGTGAGGTCAGTCCCTGCAGCTGTAACTTGGTCAGGTCTTAGCCTTGGGCCAGTGTGTTCCAAATTATGGAAGCTTCATGAGATGAATTTCATTGGTAAAGGACAGATTTTTTTTCCAGTTTTACTAAGAATAGATAATTTTAATTATAACAGTTTATTGTAACATGCCTTTGGACAATTTATAAACATAGCATCTTACTCATGATTTTATAATGCTTAATATGAGTCAATTCATTTAAAAGTAAGTCTATTCAAGGAAAAAATAATAATAGCACTGACATTATGTGCCTACAGAGAAAGCCACCATATTGATATATGAATGAAGTCTTGGGAAACACTGAGCAGAAACAATGCTCACTTTTATTGCTTCAAATGGTGCCTGTTTAATCCTCCTGTACATAACTAAATGATTATAAATTTGTAAAAACTTCTTATTTCTGATGTGGAGTTAAAGGGAAAGAGATAGAAAAGGGTGTGGTGATGTGAGAAAAAAAAGGAAGCAAGTAGGGAAAGCCTTACAAGCAAGTTCTAAAAACCAGCGGAACTAGCAGAAATGTCCTCTGAATGCAGTGTACGAATCAGTCCTCATGAAGATGCAGGTCTATTTTATTTAGAATTCGGCTCTCTTGAGTGTCCAGGGGAGACAGACATCTCATTTTCTGGAGGGGCCCAGAGAAATAGCAGTCCCTCACCATTCTTCTTGCCCATGTCTCATACAAAGGGCAGACAGCACCAACACTGAGCATTCAGAGCCCAGCTCTCTTAGTAGAGACAGAGCTCCTAAGCATGTTGACCAAAAATATATAAATTCATTCATTCATTATTTTTTTAAATAAAAAAAATTTAAAGGGTTTTTGAAGTCCTTTCTTTTAAAACTTGTTTTTTCTCAAATTACCTCTTCTGATTGCATGCTTGTCGTTGGTTGGAATTTAACAGATGAAACCGAACTGAGAAACAAAGAGGTGACCCATAGCATGTCATGGCTTTTCTGCAGAGATCACTGAAGCCGGAGCCAGTAACCAGATCTGCCAGAATAAAGACCTATGACATCACAGTTCAGCCACTAAGGGATGATGATCTGTGGGCTCTATAAAAGAGTTAACCTCTGGCCCTTGGATATCTCTCAGCCTCGTCTCTGACCACTCCAGCTCGAATAGTCTATTCTCTCAGCTTGGTTAGTACTTCTTTATTTTTTAAGACTCAGTTCAACCTCACTTCTTTCAGGAGTCTCCTGGTTCCTGGGGTCTGAGTCAGATCCAGTACTCTGTGCTCCTGTAGTGTCCCCTCCCCCGCCTTACCTTCAGATCCTTCAGCAAATATTTATTGAGTACATACTAAGTCCCAATGACTATTCTAAACACTAGAGCTGTAACAGTGGCGCCCTGTTTTCAGGAAATATACATGGGGAGAGGTGAGCATGGGGGACACAACATAGCCCTTCCCCCGAAAAACTCACCCCTAATCATAAACACTCTCATTTTTATAATAAAAGTTCTGTGGTGACACAAAAGTGTCATGTGCAGTGATCTGAGGAGAGTCCTTCCCTTTAGATCAGCACACGACACAAAAGAGCTGGAAATGGGAGGAGCTGGTGGATCAGTGGTAACAGCATGTGAAAAGGTTCTAAGACAAGGAAGAGCTTTGGGGAGTTTCAGGAACAGAAACAAGGCCAATGGGGCTCAAGCAGAATGAGTAAAGAGGGGCAGGATGAGGTCAAAAGTTACGTAGGGGCCAGGAGCCTCGGGGCTTTTTAGGCCCTGGTGATGCAGGTGGATTTATTCTAAGAGCAATCAAAAGCCACCTACATAAGTGGTTTTTGACCAGCATGAGGTGGGAGGATCTTATCAGAATCCCCTAAGGAGCTAAAAGTTAAGACTCCCTTGTTTACCAGACATTCTGATTCTTCCTGTCTGGGAAAGCCTGGGCGTCACATTTAGTGAACCATTGACCACAATGCTCTGCAGACCTATCAAAACTGACATGTTCAAAACCAAACTCCTCGTCTTCCCCTCACTCACCCTTCATGGGCCTACCCCTCTCCAAACTGGCTCTTCTTGTAACCCATCGCTAGCATCAGCAGTTAGTCATTTAAGCTGGAAATCAGTCATTCTTAATTCCTCCTTCACTTTCACCACTAAATTTAATCAGACTGAGTCTTGTCCATTTTATCATCAAAATATCTTCTCAAAACAGTCCCTTCTCTCCTTCCCATTGCCAACTAGTATTTTGCCATGTATAATGTGCACCCACATTTTTGTGTGCATTATATATGGGATTATTATACCCATTATTATATCCATGGTAGGTAATAATTATACCCATGTATAATGCACATCCTTATCTTCAAAAATTTGGTCAAAAAAGTGTGCATTATACACAGCAAAATATGGTACATTAGTTCAGACTTCCACCATCTCTCATCTGATGTTTATAATAGTCTCCTAAACTTGCCTATGGTCTGCACGTGCAATGCACCTTCCATACTGCAGTCCGTGTCCTCTTTCTAAAATAGAGAACATCAGCACAGTGGTACATCTCTGTCTGAAAGGGACCACACTGGCATTTCCCTTCCAGATACTGCTGAGTTTCTTACCTGTTAAATATCACCGAAAACACTGTGCGCTTACACAATAAATCTCGAGTTTATTATGATGCATCAGACCCTTTTGAACTTGTCTCAGTTTATGTCCCTCACTCCTCTCTAACATTCTGTTTTCTACAATTAGTTTTTTTTTTATTTCAGAGAGAGAGAGGGAGAGAAACGTTGACTGGTTGCCTCCTACACTCCCCCGACCTGGGGATGAAACCTGCAATCCTTGGGTTTATGGGACAGTGCTCCAACCAACTGAGCCACACTGGCTGGGGCTGCTATAATCACTTCTTGCTTCTAGAACATTCCCTGCCTTTTCATGTCTTTCTGTCTTCTCACAAGCTCTTTCCTCTGTCTAGAACACTCTTCTTCCCAGGCAAACTGCACGTGTTTTTAAAGTTACAGCTCAAATGAATCCTCCTCTCTAAGTGTAGGCACTGTGTTCTCTGTGCCCCCACATACAGCACTTAGCACTTTAAGTTTTCAAGACTTCTCACTTCAGTTATAAATATTTGAACCCCTGTGAGACTCTCAGGAGCAGAGACTGGATCTTATTTATCTCTTGATTTCTAGCACCTAGTATAGCATCTGGCACAAAATGCTCGAAAATATATTTGTTGAGAGAATAAACAAATGAATTACCTTTTCCTCCCACCCATTTGCTGCGTATTTTTATATCCAACCTCCTTCTTTGTATCCACACAAGCAAGGGGAAAAAAACAAAAAAACAAAAAAAGATGAGGTCAAAAATTTCAAGCTAGCTCTGTTTAATAGCTCCCATGGATTCTTCCTCAGTCACAACTTAAAATAATGTAAGGTGAGGCTAAATTGGAATTATCTTGGCACAGTATCTGCATCTGAGATTTAACTGAGTTTAGGCCAAAAGATTTCATTTTTCAAGTGGTTTGCCAAAATGGCTAAAACAGAAACAAGTAGGCACTGCTTTAAATATAGTTTGCTTCCTCTTCTGTTCAGGGAGTTACTGGCCCACTTTGAAACTGGTGAAACCTCTCCAGGGGAGAAAAGCAATGATCATTCCTTTTCGTTTAATTACAGGTAGGACAGCCACTCAGAGACACTGGAGTGTTTGAACTATTTGTCCTGGCACTTTTATTTGGGTTTACCTGATATAGTGCTCTGCTAAGAACTTGCTAATGAAAAAGTAGTGCTATTAACATTTGGCTGTGCTTAGAAGTCTAGGCAAAAAGGTCAGCAAGATCTGCTAAGAAGATGTCCATATATCTCCCGTAGCAGAGGTTCACCCGCTGCAAACACAAAGCAGAACACAGAGAGCAAAGGCAGGTGTAGGACTGAGCTGGGAGGCATTAGACACATAATTACATTGAGACACAGCTGGAGCCCAGGGAAAAGGGGCTGCCATTGCACAGAGAAGGCCCCTGGTTGCCTCACTTGGACTGTTCAACTTTCATCTTCGCCAGGACAATAGAAGGAGCTTCATTGAGCTGTGCCATCGTTCTATAAAATGCATGTGGCCCGACTTCAGGGTGAAGCCAATCCCACACTGGCAGGTGTCCATTTCCTCATCTATAAAATAGGAGAATTCAAATCTAGGAGCGTGTGAATCTTTGAGTTCAGAGGAACTGAAGCTTGCTGACAAAGGAGTATGGTCCACATCAGGGAAGGCTGCACAGAAGCTGTGAGTAGTACTTGAAAAAATGCCCAGGATTTACAGGTTAAGAGAGGAGGAGGGTGCAGTCCTGAAAGTGATGTAGACCAGAGGGAGGCAGAAAAGGGGAAGCATGTCCCAAAGACTGTTAGTTAACCAGTTTGGTAGGAGAGCTAACTCCCACCATATCTGTCATTTAAAACTTTTATCTACTAATGTTAATCAAGTTTCTCCCATAAACTGATAACTGTACTAGGAACCTAGGGAGGTAGTTAAAAAAAGAAGACATAGCCTATGTCCTCAAATAACTCACAGTCAAGTGGAGGAATGAGACTCGTAAACAAGTCCAGAGCAATGTGATCGATGCTATGGTAAGACGTATAAGCAAACGAGGAGTCACAGAAACCTTCAAGGCGTTAACGTTTGGACTAGGTCTTGAAGAGAAGCAGGAGCTTGCTGACTAAGGCAGAGAGGAGAGCTTCAGCAAAGAGAACAGGGTCTCTCGAAATCTAGTCCTCTGTTACTGCTCAACATGAACCTTTAAGCACTCCCAGTTTCCTTAATGTTCCTCAGATACGCCAGGCTCACTTTCAGCCCACTCCTTCTGCTCGTTACCTGTTGTGTGTGCCAAGCCTGAGACGCCTATTCCTAAATGCCAAGGTCTAGCACCTCCTTGAATCATTGCAGGTGGCCTTCCCAACTAGAGTTAGTTGGAGAAATGATACTAATACTGACACATCTGAGGATGAGGCCAGACCGTATATAGCAATGTGAGGGCTGGTATAAACCTGCATGAAAGAACAGCTCACTGGGGTTCTTCTACTCCATTCCCAAAACATCACAGGGAAAGGTAGTGCCAAGTTAACAAATGGCTGCCACCATTCCAGCCCATAGTATTCTCTTCTTGCTTTGAAATTCTAAAGCACTCCGAGTTTGTGCCACCAAATTACATATGTAAATGTATCATGTTAGAAATAAGTTTATTGTTTACGTGCCACTAACTACACAACAGTTGTACAGTTAGTTGTGTGTGACTTAGTGGACAATAAGTTCCTTCATGACAGGAACCATCCCTCATAATGCTCCATAAATAGCATGACCCTATGCCTTGGGGGCCCAGCAGCACCCCATTTATACCAGTCATGTGATTACCTTTATTAGAAGCCCCAGTAACCAGCCCTGCACCAGAAACGTTCATTCACTCAATTGCAGGCACATAGAAATTATCTGATTAATTGATTTTCTCCAAATTTTCACCAACCACTTATTCCTAAAGACAAGGTCTTAGAGCATCACCTAGCCTGTGACAGCAGCTCTAAAATAACCATTCGATCCAATTTCACTATTTTATGCAAATGTTCTTAAAACTATATCTCTAGTCTTAACATGCCATGCGATCTTCCGGCCTCCCATGATCCTCTAACCCTTTAACTTCCATATGTTCCGAATTTATTCTCACTACTCCGCCCTGACACATGCCTTCTCTTTCCCGTCCTATCTCAGTGAATAGCATCTTTTCTGTTGCTTAACCAAAAACAACACAAAAACAACAACAAGAAACCCCAACTCTGTGAGACATCTTTCACATCTAACTAGAGTAACCATAAAATTAAATATATAAACTGTTGCACCCCCCAGAGTGGACAGAGCTAAAAGCTTTTACTCAGGCACACCTAGGACGGTTCTGACCAAACCAGGACCTTCTTACTGTCTCTCACCACTTTCCTCCCTTGATGACCAATCAGTTGCCACATCCTATCAGTTCTACCTCCTAAGTATTTCTCAAACCCTGTTGCCCCTGTTGGAGATTGCTATCATGTCTTGCTTAGATTTTTGTGATGGCTTCCAAATACATTTCTCTGCTCACAGTGTTACAAATTTCCTATCTATTTTTCACCCATCAGAGAGAGCCTTCTAAAACACACATTTAACCATCTTATCCCATGCCTAAAAACATTTTGGTGGTCTGGTATTTTTTAAAGGAAAAAGTTAAGTCCCTCAATCTGGTCCCCACTTATCTCTCCAACACCATCTCCCGTTACCCTTGCCTCTTAGAGCCCTCGCAATTTATGCAGTAGCCAGATGGCCCTGCCTTAGGTTCCCTGCAAACACTGTGCTCTCTCACACGCAGCCCGTGCACACGCTCCGCCCAGCGCCTGGAACCGCTCTCTCACACGCAGCCTGTGCATACGCTCCACCCAGCGCCTGGCATGTTTCACAGGGTGAACCCTTTTTTCCCTCACATCTTTCACAGGGTGAACTCTTCTTGACCCTTCAGCACCCCTTCCATCTCACCCGCAAGGCTTACAACTACCTCTCACCTGGCAACTGGAATGACCTAGCTAAAACACAAATCTAACCATGCCACTTATTTGATTAAATAATTCAGTGATTTCAGATCTGCCGGAGCATAAAATCCAAGTTCCTTAGTAAATCTCTGCAAAGATTGGTCTACTCTGTTTTTACTCTTACCATTTTTGTGCCTAGAAAGTCCCTCCATATTTTTGTAGGGTGCTGGGTTTGAATCTTGGTTCTAACACTTATTAGCTGGGTGATCTTGGGCAAATTTTTAATCCATATCTCAGTATCATCCTCAGTACAATCAGGATAATCACAGCATCTATCTCCGAGAGTTTTCTGTGAAGATGACATGAATGAATATTTAAAATAGTGCACATAATAAATTTCCAGTGAATATTAGCCATCATCATTTGTATCCTTATAGTAACCGATGTTCTAGACATTAGCTCCTTCAAGAATTGTTTTATCCTTTAGATTTTATTCATTACTTCAATAATATTTTAAAATCCCTACAGTCTTCCAAATCCTCTAAGAAATAAAGATAATTTTTTAAAATTAAAAAATAATATTTTTAAAACCCTACAGTGTTCCAGAGACACTAAGAAAAAAAGATGAATAAAGTCGTCCCCTATTTCAAGAATATCATAATCTATCCTCCTCTCATGCCGCTGGTGCTGAACAAGTCATAATGTACCAGTGCCATCTGTTCATATGTCACCTTCTCTGTGAGACTATGGAATCCTTAGGGGCAGAAATGGATGAACTCACTATTGATCCCCAGTGCTAGTGTATTGCTTAGCACACAATAGGTTCTCAATTAGTGTTTGTTGGACTGAATGAAAACCACATTGAATCATTCCAGTCTTACACAACTCTTGGCAAATAGTCTGCAAGCAAGTTTTTAATTCATAAAAGCCAGTTCATATCAGTTCTAAATTTTCCTTTCTTGTCTCTGCTGTGCTGAAGAAAATAAAAGTGCTACTGTACTGTTTTTTATTTCTGATGATTTCAGGAGTCTGCAAACTTTAGAGACACAATATGCTGCAACATATTATAAGTTATGGATGGAAGTGAAACATTTATTTTGGCTAACTTTTCTTAGTAAGCTCCATAAAAAATCACATGTACTTCTCTGAAGCATCGATGATAATCCTGTCCTGCGGGCAGATTTCAGCATTGATCATCCAAAATTCAAGCCATCTGTCCATCTCCCCATCCATCTATCCATCCATCATCTATCCAGTGAGTCATTTGGCAATTAATATCAATTAAGCTTAAACTCGAGGACCAGAATGGTGTCAAGGCACTGAAGTCTTGTTGGTTTCAGTATTTTTAAAGAATTTTCAGCATTAAAAGGAACAGAGGAGGAGACGACATGGATTTCTAGTTTCTCCTTAACACATTTATTATTGGCATTTTTTTCTAACATAAGCACTTGTACGAGAGTTTATGATAAATATGCCATATTTTTGGAAATGTTTCCTTTTTAAGAAAGCAAAATATTTTTTTATGGTTGCTTTGAGGCAGCAAACATGAGTGAACTAAAAGTCCTGAGAATTTCTTTTTATTTATTTTGTTCAATTACAGTTTATAATCAATATCGTCCTGTGACAGTTTCAGGTGCACAGCATGGTGGGGAGACAGTCACACACTTTACACAGTGTTCCCTCCGGTATTTCCAGCACCCGTCTGGGCCCACACACAGTTACTACAGTATTACTGACTGTGTCCCCTATGCTGTCCTGGGCCCACACACAGTTACTACAGTATTACTGACTATGTCCCCTGTGCTGTCCTGGGCCCACACACAGTTACTACAGTATTACTGACTGTGTCCCCTGTGCTGTCCTGGGCTCACACACAGTTACTACAGTATTACTGACTGTGTCCCCCCCCTGTGCTGTCCTGGGCCCACACACAGTTACTACAGTATTACTGACTATGTCCCCTGTGTTGTCCTGGGCCCACACACAGTTACTACAGTATTACTGACTGTATCCCCTATGCTGTCCTTCACAGCCCTGTGACTATGCTGTAACCGCCAATTAGCGCTTCTTAATCCCTGCACCTTTTTCACCCATTCCCTCTACCCCCCTCCCCTCTGGCAACCCCCAGTCTTTCTCTTTATCTATCAGTCAGTTTCTATTTTGTTTGTTGTTTTGTTCTTTAGATGCCACATCTACGTGATATCAGATGGTATTTGCCTTTCTCTGTCTGAAAGTCCCGAGAATGTAAAAGAGCTGTAACCTCAAGGCCTACCGAACAAATGGAGAGAGATGATCATGTGGTTCTAAGTTGAAGTGAATTCCTCAATGTTCACTTGGCAAACTGTGCTCATTGCCACTGCCAAGTACGCTAGTCACATTAATAAATCCCATGCCTCAAACCAAACTTAGTTGACCTGGAATAATTGTGAAGCATATCAGTCATACTCAGCTGGAACATGCTTACCATAAGCTCTTTCTGTGGTTGCACACGATCTTAAACATTGCAGCAAGATATGCTTTCCTGAAAGAATACCCCGCCGGAACAATTCTACCTCCATACTCCGTGGTTCGGCACTGTCTAAAAAGTCTCATTTTTTTTAATCAAGAGAGAAAAATTTTCTTGCCTGGACATGTCATTTCCTGCGTGTAGAGCTCCACCTGCTGAACAAGGCATGGCCAGCACACCCCCTAAAGGGAGGAAATCGCAAGGTTTGTTTGGATTAAACCTGTAATGACGAGGGAGCAGTCACATACAGGGTCGGCCAAAAGTCCGCTTAGTTTTCTCCCAAAAAATAAAAGATACATTTGTCATTTTCACAAATAACTTTATTGATTTGGATTTGTTGAGTATGTCGGCTGTCTCCTGTGTGGTAGAATGTCGACTGTTCTCAATTAATGTCTCGATTTGATTGCTGTCAGCTTCAGCAGGTCTACCTGACTGTGGAGCATCGTCCATCCAGAAATCTCCAGCACAAAACTTCACAAACCATTTTCGACACGTTCGATCAGTCACAGCACCTTCTCCATACACTGCACAAATCATTTATTTCACATTTCAGTTGCATTTTTACCTTTCTTAAAATAATAAGCATAATATGCTAAAAATGTTGCATATTTTCTTCCATCCTCTAAAAAAATGGCTACACAAAAAAGTCACTTTTTGATGTTTTTTTTTAAATACATGCTGAAATGACAGGTGTGACGGTACCACCTAACAAAATTGTTTCAAGTGAAGTTAAAGACAACTAAGCACTACTAGAACCATCTTACAGGAAAAAAACAAAAGAACTTTTGGGCCAACCCAATACTTGGTCTTGCAAGACTCATTTTCAGGAGCCAGGACCACGCCAACCTTCAAGCGAGCTTGGTTAACTTCATTAAACATCAACAAGCAAAGGCTGTGTTGTTACTTTGCATAGTCTATTCCTATGGGGATCATTAGAAAGTTGGAGAGCTTTAGGGCAATTCCCATGCTTACCTGTCTTTCTTCTGCTGTACACAGGGACCTTCAACTCCTAACTCTGTATTGAACAAAGACAAATATATCCAACTGTGAGTAACTGATGATAAGATCTCAGAAGTGCTTGCTTTCTCTCTCTGCTCCAAAACTACTGCCACATTTTTCAGGTGTTTCCCTTGAGAATGGACCATACTTCACAGAGTACGTTGCCCGCCTGCTCTTCCAGAAGCAGCAAACCATGAGCTCAGCAACAATGTCTGAAGTCATTTTTTTCCTTTTATAGGGTCCGTTTATAGCACGTCTCTCTAATCTTGAAAGCTGAAGAGACTGGCAAGGAGGACTTTCTCCCAGGGAGACTTTCTGCCAAAGAGCAACTTTCAAACTTTTTGTCCTCTCTCATCATCTAAAAGATCCTATATTCCCCAGCAGTAATTATTCATTGTTTCCTAGATTTCCTAAAGCTTTCTTTTTTATTTTTCATTTTTTATTGCTATTCAGTTACAGTTGTCCCACCTTTTCCCCCATTGCTCTCCCCTGCCTCTCCCACAGTCAATCCCCCACCATTGTCCATACCCATGAGTCCTCTATTTGTGTTTCTTGGCTTGCCCCTTCCCTTTCTTTCCCCCGTTAACCCCCTCCCCTCTGGTCACTGTCAGTTTGTTCTTTATTTCCAAGTCTCTGGTTCTATTCTGCTCATTTGTTTGTTTTGTTAATTAAGTTCCTCTTATAGGTGAGATCATATGGTATTGATCTTTCAGCATCTGGCTTATTTCACTTAGCATAATGTTCTTCAGTTCCATCCATGCTGTTGCGAAGGGTAGGCGTTCTTCTTTCTTTCTGCCGCATAGTATTCCATTGTGTAGATGTACCAGAGTTTTCTGATCCACTGATGGGCACTTAAGCTGTTTCCAGCACTTGGCTATTGTAAATCATGCTGCTATGAACATTGGGGTGCATAGGTTCTTTTGAACTGGTGATTCAGGATTCTTAAAGTATAGTCCCAGCAGTGGGATTGCTGTATTGAAAGGCAGTTCCATTTTAGTTTTTTGAGGAAATTCCATAGTTTTCCACAGTGGCTGCACCAGTCTGCATTCCCACCAACGGCGCACTAAGGTTCCCTTTTCTCTGCATCCTCACCAGCACTTGTTGTTAAAGCTTTCTAGTTACCTATCTAAAAAATGTAAACTCTTGTCTTTTATATCTTATCTGTGGATTTGGCTCTGTCACTGTGAGTTCTATTCTGATTCTGCTGGTTACTAACTTATTCTGGAATCATCTAATGGAATCCTCAGCTCAATGGTTGGATGCCTCATGCCCTCTCCTGTCGCCAAGAAACAGCTCTCTTCCTGGAGCCAACCATCTATAAGGGGACAGACTCCTGGTCAGGGGCTGCAGGATGCCTCTGAGAGACCACGCAAATCAGGCCAGCCCTTCTAAGTGCTGAAATGAACCTGCAGGAGCCTTGCAGGCAAAGGTATATTTTGGGACATGAGCATTGCCGTTTAAGTGACATGCTCTGTTATACACTAGTTAGTCTCTCTCTCTTACACATACACACATACACATTGAGACACTTAGATACAGTCTATTTCTCTTTGTATCTGATTCTCTGCCTTTTTCTATGATTTTACACTCTCTTTTTCTCTGTTTCTCTCTGTGATCCTCTTTGTGTCTCTCTGTATCCATCTACTTCTCCCATGCTACTTTCTCCAGTGTGTACTTTTCATTAAAACAAACAAAACATCTTATTGTCCAATGGCTATGTGACTAATTGGCCACATGAGCCAGTGTGACTTACCACTTTCTTGGGTTATTCTTCTAGTACTATAAAGAACTGAGATAGTAAGGGTTTTCCTGGGAAAACGAAATTGATGTCTCTGTGTTCTCCAAATTTAGATGCTTAAGAGTGGTCTAGCAGTCTGCCAAAAAATATGCAGAGAGAAGAAGCATGTCTCTTGGAATGTGGAGTTCCCTGTCTTCTAACCATGCTGAGGCAATTTGACCACTTCACAGGAAGTGATATGGAGTGGAGGCCCAAGTCATACATCATCAGGATTCAGATTAAGGCTATTCTGATAATTTTAGATAATTGCTATAAGAATGTTTCAACCCAGCCTTCTACAAGTTTCTGATGCATTGAACTGAAGGCAAACTCTTACATCCACCCCTCCCCCACAATCCTACCCAGCAGCAGCCACATCAACACCTGGTGGACATTCTGAGTGGAGTCTTAACCAACCTTCGTGGGAGGAGGAAAGTGGAGTGCCCGTAAGAAGCAGCAGGGAAGGTAATCAGAGGAGACAATGACACTGCAGGAAAGCACTTTTTAAAATTTGAGATAAATATATGCCAGGTTGGGAAATGGGCCATTAGAGTAAATAAAAATTAACTAAAGCTACTCATTTCTTAAGAGTGGATACAAAGAGAGTGTCTTCACATACATAATTGGCATACATTCTAAACTGAGAATACCCACCCAGTGCTGTGGAAGGTATGGTGGAAAAGGGCGCAAAGGTTTTGGAAATCAGTCTGATGGAATGTCAAGATCCTTAAAATTTTTAATATCCACTGACATAAGAATACATATTTCTGGGTAGAATTCTAAGAATATATTCTGAAATAGATAAAAATGAATGCAGAGAGATGATCATTACAACATTATTCACCACTGCATGAAACTAGAAACCATTTGAATAACCACTTTTTGGGAAATACTTGAAGAAAAGAAGTTTGCAGAAAGTTTTAAATATAGAGAAATGCTTATAATAAAATGTTAAGAGAAAAAGAGCAAGCTATGACATTATCTAAACTGTAATGATATGAGTAAGAAAAACTGAATGTGGAAATATAAGAAATGTTTCCTTCTGACTTGTTAAGGCCTGACAAACTCTCTGCAATGTGTAAATATTGCTTTAATAATCAGGAAAAATGACATTGTCTTGGCTGCAGTCGGGGTGATAACAGCTTTCCAATACTTTAATGGAGGTCTCAGAATTTAAACTCTTCTTGCCAGGTCACAATGCTTGGTTAGTGCAACTGTTCATTTGTAGCATTAAAATAATCTTCTTAGTTCACCACAATGCATTCTATGCTCATCCTCCGAAAATTGTACGTCGACTTAAAGACAGAAATGTACACACTCATATAAATCTTATCACTTAGAATTGGTTGTACTCACCGACCAATTCTTTGAAGCATGGCTCCCTTCAAATTTATATAAAAGAAATTACATAAATGTTTCCTTAGACTCTTAGGAAAGAGTCTCTGATTCTTAGACTGATAACTTTCTATATTTAATCCTTTCTTGAATGAATGTAACCACAGTCCTGAATACCCACCCACCCACAAGACTTTTAGGAATCTTCTGGAGCAGCCTCCTAAACCCTGTAGGTTTTCCCATAGTTACAAAACTCAGAGGGTTTACCTAAACTGGATTAGGCTTGAAAATATAGTGTTACAAGTTGGCCTATAAAAGTTTTCTGGTAAGATTTTAGTAACCATATTTTGGTAAAAAGAAAAATGGAAGAATGTGATTGAATCATGTTCTGAGATGTCTGTCTCAGAAACCCCTTGCTTAGAAACCGCTTCCCCAGATGCTAGGCTGGCTGCAGGGTGCCACGGAACTGTCAAAGGCGTCTATTTCCATCTAAATTTAGCAGACTTTCACAGAAACTGTTGCTCTCATAATTCAACCTTGCTTTTGAGTTGTATATTCTCGGTACTTATACTTGTCAGATATATGTACTAGGGATATTTCCTTTACAAGGGCTCTAAAAAAATTATTAAATCAAATTTGTTTATTTTTTGTTAATTTTAGTGTGTTTATATCCATTCTAAGAAATATTTGCCTATCCAAGATCACAAAGATACTCTTCTTTGCTTTCTTATAGAATCTTTATAGTGTTCCCTTTTAAGTATAGGTCTATAATCCATCTTAAGGTAACATTTATGATGTATAAGGGACGGTTCAAAGTTGATTTTTTCCATGCAAGTGTTCAATTGTTCCAGAACTATTTTGTTAATAAAAACTTTACTTTCCACTCATTTACTAATGGTCACTTAGGCAACAGTGACCAGAGGGGAGGGGATAGGGGGATAATGAGGAGAAGAAGGAGAAGGGGTAAGTGGGTAAGTCAAGGAATATGAATAGAGGACTTATGGGGTGGGTATTGACTGTGGGTGGGTGGGGCAAAGGAGAGCAATGGGTAAATGGTGGAACAGTTGTAATTGAACAATAATAAAAAATAATAAGAATTAAAATAAAAAACTTTACTTTCCTTATCGAATTTTCTTGACATATTTGTTGAAAATCAATTCACTGGACTCTATTGTATTCTACTGATCTATTTGATCATGTATTATAGGCCATTCAACTTGGTTCTTTCTTTCTTTCTTTCTTTCTTTCCTTCTTTCTTGTTTCTCTTCCTTCCTTCCTTCACTTTTCTCTTTCTTTTTTTCATTCTTTCTTCAAGAATTGTGTTGGCTATTCTACATCCTCTGCAATTCCAAATAAATTTTAGAATGAGCTCTTTAGTTTCTATAAGATGCCTGTGAGAATTTTGACAGAGAATGCATTGAATATACAGATAAATATGAGGACAATTGACATATAAAGAATATTGAATTTTTTACCCATGAATATGGCACATCCTCTCATTCATTTTGGGTCTTCTTCAATTTCTCAAGAAGGTATAATAGTTCTCAGCATAGAGTTCTTATATGTCTTTCATTAAATCCATTCCTTTAAAAATGGCAAAATTCCAAGACAAAGAGAGAATATTAAAGGCAACAAGGGAAAAAAATAAAGTAACATACAAGGGAGTCCCGATAAGGTTAGCAGCTGATTTCTCAATAGAAATGTCCTAAGCCAGAAGAGAATGGCAAGAAATACTCCAAGTAACAAAAGCCAGAGGCCTGCAACCAAGACTACTCTACCCAGCAAGGCTCTCAATTAAAATGGAAGGACAAATAAGGAGCTTCCCAGAAAAAGAAGTCTAAAAGAATACACCTCCACCAAACCAGCTCTGCCAGAGATGCTAAAGGGACTGATTTAAGAAAAGGAAGGAAAAGAGTGAGAGAGGGGGGAACACAGGTATGAAAAAATGGCAATGAATAAGTACCTATTAATAATAACCTTAAACATAAATTGATTAAACGCTCGAATCAAAAGACATAGAGTAGCCAAATGGATAAGAAAACATGACCTACACATATGCTGCCTACAAGAGACCCACCTCAGAACAAAAGACTTACACAGACTGAAAGTAAAGGGCTAGAAACAAATATTCCAAGTAAATGGACAGGAAAAAAAAGCCGGGGTAGCAATACTCGTATCGGACAAAATAGACTTCAAAAAAAGAGCCATAAAGAGAGACCCAGAAGATCACCTCATAATACTCAAGGGAAGAATCCATCAAGAAGACATAACATTGTAAATATATATGCACCCAACATATGAGCACCCAAATACATAAAGAAAATCTTAGAAGACCAAGAAAGATATTGACAGCAACACAATTATAGTAGGAGATTTCAACACCCCACTGTCAAAAATGGACAGAACTTCCAAACAAAATATCAACAAAGATATTGCCGCACTGAACAATGCCATAGATCAAATGAACTTAACTGATATATATAGAGCCTTTCATCCCGAAGAAGCAAAATACACATTCTTTTCAAATGCACATGGAATATTTTCAAAGATAGACCACATGATAGGTCACAAAACAAGCCTCAACAAATTCAAGAAAATTGAAATCATATCAAGTATTTTCTCTGACCACAAGGGACTGAAACTAGAAACCAACCTCAAGGAAAAAACTCAAAAACACCCAAACTCATGGAGATTGACTAGCATGCTATTAACAACGAATGGGTCAAGAAGGAGATCAAGGAGAAAATCAAAAAGTTCCTGGAAACAAATGAAAATGAACTCACAGCAACCCAAAACTTATGGGACACAGAAAAGGCAGTCCCGAGAGGGAAGTTCATAGCTATACAGGCCTATCTAAAAAAGATAGAAACATTTCAAATAAACAACCTAACCTTACACATACAAGAACTCGAAGAACAACAACAAAGACAACCCAGAGCAAGTGGAAGAAAGGAAATAACCAAGATCAGAGCAGAATTAAACAATATAGAGACTAAAAGCACAAGTCTAAGGGTCAATGAATCCAGGAGCTGGTTCTTTGAAAAGATAAATAGAATCGACAAGGCTTTAAGCAGGCTCATCAAGAAAAAAAGAGAGAGGACTGAAATAAACACAAGCAGAAATTAAAGAGCAGAGATTACAACTGGTACCACAGAAATATAAAGGATTGTAAGAAATTACTATGAAGAACTATATACCAAGACATTTGAAAACCTAGGTGAAATGGAAAGATTTCTAGAAAAATATAATCTTCCAAAACTCAGTGAAGAAGAAGCAGAAAGCCTGAACAGACCAATAACAGCTGATGAAATTGAAGCAGTAATCAAAAAACTCCCAACACACAAAAGCCCTGGACCAGATGGTTTCACAGTAGAATTCTACAAAGCATTTAAGGAAGAGCTAATCCCTATCCTTCACAGATTATTGCAAAAAATCCAAGAAGAGGGAAGACTCCCAAACTCTTTTGATGAAGCCAGCATCATCCTAATCCCAAAACCAGACAAAGACACAACAAAGAAAGAAAACTTCAGGCCAACATCACTGATGAACATAGATGCTAAAGTCCTCAACAAACTATTGGCAAACCACATCCAGCAATACATTAAAAAGATCATACACCCGAACCAAGTGGGATTCATCCCAGGGATGCAAGGATGGTACAATATTCATAAATCAATAAACGTAATACATCACATAAACAAAAGCAAAGATAAAAATCACATGATCATATCAGTAGATGCAGAAAAAGAATTTGATAAGGTACAGCACCCATTTATGATAAAAAACACTCAGCAAAGTGGGAATAGAGGGAGCATTCCTCAACATAATAAAGGCCATATACGAGAGACCTACAGCCAACATCATACTCAATGGGCAAAAACTAAAAAACTTTCCCACTAAGATCAGGAACAAGACAAGGTTGTCCACTTTCACCACTTCTATTCAGCATAGCATTGGAAGTCCTAGCCACAGCAATCAGACAAGAAAAAGAAATAAAAGGCATCTAAATTGGAAAAGAGGAAACAAAATTGTCATTGTTTGCAGATGACACGATAGTGTACATAGAAAATGCTATAGACTCCACCAAAAAGCTACTCAACCTAATAAATGAATTTAGCAAAACAGTGGATACAAAGTCAATATCCAGAAATCAAAGGTATTTTTGTACACCAATAATGAAATATCAGAAACAGAAATCAGGAAAAAATCCCATTTAATATAGCAACAAGAAAAATAAAATACCTAGGAATAAACGTAACCAAGGATGCTAAAGACCTGTACTCAGAAAACTACACAATACTGAAGAAAGAAATTAAGGAAGACACAAACAAATGTAAACATACACCATGTTCATGGATTAGAAGAATTGACATCATCAAAATAGCCATACTACCCAAAGCAATTTATAGATTCAATGCAATACCTATTAAAGTACCAATGGCATACGTTACAGATATAGAAGAAATGCTTCAAAAATTTATACAGAACCATAAACAACCCCGAATAGCTGCAGCGATTTTGAGAAAGAAGAGCAAAGTAGGAGGAATCACAATACCTGATATCAAAATGTATTACAAGGCCACTGTAATCAAAACAGCCTGGTACTGGCATAAGAACAGACACATGGACCAATGGAACAGAACAGAGAGCCCAGAAATTAACCCAAGTCTCTGTGGTCAATTAATATTCGACAAAGGGGGCAGCAGCATAAAATGGAACAAAGGTAGCCTCTTCAACAAATGGTGTTAGGATATCTGGACAGCTACATACAAAAAAATGAGACTCGAGCACCAACTTACACCATACACAAAAATAAATTCAAGGTGATAAAAGATTTAAATATAAGTCATGACACCTTTAAAGTCCTAGAGGAGAACATAGGCAGGGAAATCTCAGATATTCCATGCAGCAATATTTTCACTGATATGTCCCCTAGAGCAAGGGACATAAAGAGAAGAATAAACAAATGAGATCTCATCAAAACAAAAAGTTTCTGCACAGCTAAAGGAAACAGCATTAAAATGAAAAGAGAACCAACCAAATGGGAAAACATATTTGCCAATGATATCTCAGACAAGGGTTGGATCTCCAAAATATTTAAAGAACTCACACGACTACACTCTAAAAAGACAAGCAACCCAGTTAAAAAATGGGCAAAGGACTTGAACAGACATTTCTCCAAGGAGGACATACAGAAGGTCCAGAGACATATGAAAGGATGCTCAGTATTGCTAGCCATCAGAGAGATGCAAATTAAAACCACAATGAGATACCACTTCACACCGGTCAGAATGGCCATCATAAACAAAGCAACGAACAACAAATGTTGGAGAGGGTGTGGAGAAAAGGAAACCCTAGTACACTGTTGGTGCGACTGCAGACTGGAAAACAGTATGGAATTTCCTCAGAAAACTAAAAATGGAACTGCCTTTTGACCCGGCAATTCCACTAGTAGGATTATATCCTAAGAACCCTGAAACACCAATCCAAAAGAACCTATGCACCCCAATGTTCATAGCAGCACAATTTACAATAGCCAAGTGCTGGAAGCAAACCAAGTGCCCATCAGTAAAAGAATGGATCAAAAAACTGTGGTACATTTACACAACAGAATTCTACACAGGAGAAAGAAAGAAGGAGCTCCTACCCTTTGCGACAGCATGGATGGAACTGGAGAGCATTATGCTAAGTAAAATAAGCCAGACAGTGAAAGACAGATACCATATGATCTCACCTTTAACAGGAACCTAGTCAACAAAACGAACGAGCAAGCAAAGTATAGCCAAAGACATTGAAATTGAAAATAGGCTGACAGTGATCAGAAGGGAGAGCGGAGGGGATAATGGGGGAAAAGGGTGAAGGGTTTACAGGAACAATTATGAAGGACACATGGACAATAACAAGGGGGGGTGGAAACAGGTGAGGGAGGTGGGGAGGACTGGGGTGATGGGGAGGGGTAAGAGGAAAAGGCAGAAAACTGTACTTGAACAACAATAAAAATTTTTTTTAATAAAATAAATAAATAAATCCATTCCTTAGTGTTTTATGGTTTTAAAATTCTGTTTCAAAAGAATTAAAAAAAAACTTTTTCATTCTCCTTTTCTTTACTTTTAGTTTATAAAAATGCTTTAGTTGACTTTTAGATTATGCATATTGATGATTATGCTGTGACTTTGCTAAATTTACTTACATCAGTTTTTGTTTTGTAGAATTCTTAGGATTTTCCATATAAGTCATCATGTTATCTCCAAGTGAAGACCATTTTACTTCATTTCCAGTCTGTACGCCTTCTTTATTACAGCTTTCAGGTAAAATAATCACACAAGAAAGGGAAAACATTTAGTGTGTGTGATTTGATATTCACACAAACCCCAAACCATCGCCACATTCAAGGTCATGAACATCCCCTTTACATTCACTGCAGTCAGTTTCCTCATGCTTTTATATACTCCCTCCTTCCTGTCCCGTCTAAATGTCTTTTATTTATTTTACTAATTTTATTGCCTTGGCTAAAGCTCCTAATTACAAATGTCAGTAATAAAAGGGAGAATATCATTGTAGATCCTACAGATATTAAAAGATAAGAGAATATACAAATACCAATATTTAACAATTTAATTAAAGTGGACAAATGCTTTGATAAATACAGTTACTAAAGCTAAAACCAAAAGTAATGGAAAATATGAATTATTCTGTATCTATTAAAGAAATTTAATTCTTTTTAAAAATATGCTCACAAAAAAAAAACCCAAAAATAAAAACCCTCTAGGCCCGAATGGTTTCACTATTGACTGGTATCAAGACTGAAGGAAGACATACCAACACTACACAAACACTTCCAGAAATAGAGAAGAAACATTTTCCAACTTGAGCTCTAGCTGCATTGCACCAGGAAGCAGGAGATACATAAATGCACACCTTACCCAGGGCGGTTCCTGGTTCTTTTCTTTCAAGAATCAAATGCCCTCCTGTTTCTGCTCATTTAAGTTGCTTTCCACTGACTCCAGATAGTGCTTTTCTCTGTTTTGTTCAGTTTGTAGTTGTAGAGTTCAATATAAGCTACTCTACCATCATGCAAAAGAAGACTCCTATTTGTATTATATTTATCTAAAAAGTTTGAGAAAGACATGCTTCACTAATATTTAAGACAATGATGGAGGCCAGATGATGGAGGCTCTGTCCTTGAAGCATATGTCAGGCAGTCACATGTCACACATGGAACATAGATATCCTGAGGGGAAAGCGGGCACAGGGAGAGAGAAAGAGAGGGAGAGAAACATGGCTGCCTCGCCCACAACCCCAGCCAGGGACCTGGCCCGCAACCCAGGCATGGGCCCTGACTGGGAATTGAACCAGCAACCTTTTCGTTTGCTGGCCAGCACTCACCCCACTGAGCCACACCAGCCAGGGTGAGGCTTTGCAATTTGGACCAGCCCTTTAAACGAATTTTTGCAAGGAAACCAAGGAGTAAACATAAAGATATAAAAATAATCCAACACCAACTTCTCCTACTTCTAAAACCAGAACTAGCTCTGGTGAGAGACATCTTGGGAAATAAAAATGATGATCCAGTCTGATGATAAGTCACTTTGGGAGTGTGACTAAGAAAGAAAGCAGCGGTCCAACCTGGAGCTTTATGGGGTATCAGACTGAGAGGAAGAAATGAAAGACCATGACTGTGTGACCCAGAACCAGGACGGCAGGGACAGAGCAGGCCAGAGGGTGGTACAGCTGCTTAGCATCAACCCCATCGGAGATATTTTGTCCTATTTTCAAAGAAGGTGGGAGGATGATAATGTTCTGAAAGTAGCAATGAAAGAGGTTTAGTTACTTTCATTTTATTTTTCTGGCTATTTTAGGCAAAAGAAAGTTTTGATTTAACTGATCCACATAATTTACTCACTAATCAAATTACTTTGGATATTTAATAAAGGAAATGCATAACTTAACAAATTTTAAAGCTAGAAATTTTAATTAATTTAAATCATAAAAGCATTTTAATATATTTGTTCCTTCCATTTTAAACCATGCTCCCCCTCTGCCACACCCCACCCTTACTCACCTCCTGTTCTCAGCCATCCTTAACGAAAATATTTGTTGCGTTCTCAGCCACACCCCATTCTCTTAACTCCCATTCAGTTTTTGAACCACCGTGATTTGGTTTCTGACCTCCCAGGTTTCTGAAATGCTCAATTTTCTTGTTGTTATGGTGAGGAGAGAGACCCTATCCCAGTTTTTGTCTCCCTTGGAAGAGGATCATTCAAGAGAAAAACAAACACATATAGTGGAAATGAAGTAGCAAGTTTATGAAACATACACAAGCACAAAGCTGCACGCAGGCACCCAGCTAGTCTAAATGTCCCCTGTACAGAGGAAATAAAGTTGTTAGTAAGTTCGTTAGTAAGTCAGTTTGATACACTTGAACCAAGGATACAAGTGGGTGCTTAGTTAACCTAAGTATATCAGCAATTGGGTGTCAGGAGTTATATACCTTAGTCAACTTTTAGTCCCTCTTCTGCACCTTCTAAATCTTGGGAATAATGCCCGGCTACAAAGGCTTTCTTTCTCGGTCAGTAAAGGCTCTTTGCCTTAGTGAAATTGTTACAGAGGCCCACTTTCCCAGCATAGGCCCCCCTCTTCCTCCTGTGCAATTCCTGCTTGTGATGTTCAGGACACCCAGCAATCTTAGTCAGATTGTTACAGAGGCTCCTTTTCCCGGTACAGGCTCAAGGACCCTCCCCTTTCTCCTGGGCTATTTTTGCTTGTGATGCTGGAGGCACCTGGCAATGTTACCAAACTGAGCTCAGGACTGCTGAGTTCATTGGTGAGACGTGTTTTCCTTTTGCTTCTGGCCTCCTGTATTACGTTCTTTGTTAAATTGTAATGGCAAAGGCCTTGCCTTTATTTCCCCTCTAGCCACTCATTTCTAGCTGCTACCTAACATTTTCTCCCTCAAGTAATAGTAACCTATACCTTTAGGGACTTTGGGCAAAGACCACTCTAGCAGCTTCTTGCTAAAAGGGAGCGCTGCTGTGGTTTTGGTTCCTATATTTGCTGGCTGTTGGCTGGAGAAGGTGGCAGTGAGTGATGTCCTTCTAGCCGCCTGCAGTAGGGGGTCGAAGGTCGTTGTCTGGTTAGAATTCCCAAAGAGTCATTATCTTGACCTGGAATTGCTGTGTCTCAGAGACGACAAATTTGACTAGAAGGTTAGTGGAGTAGAGGATCTGGGACTTTATTCAATAAAGGTTAAATGCAACAGGGATAGAAAAATTTCTTTCTAGGGGTGGAGGCTGAGCATATTGACAGGCTGGTAGAAAGAGTGTCAGAAAGATGAGAAAGACAATTATATTAAGGCCTAGTTGTTGTGTTACTTATCTGTAACAGGTTTTGTTTCTGGAAGAGGAATTTAAGGTCCTCTACCAGCTCACAGGGGTGGGCGGTATCATCCTGCTGCATTGGAAGTCCTGGATGAGCTGGCTCCTTCCGTGGTTGAACTCGGGAGTGAGGTACCCAGCTGGTGATGCCAGGGACCTTGATGGCTGCTGGGGAAAACACAGAACAGGAGGGTAGGGGTCCTTTCTATGAGGGTTTTCATTCAGAACAAGGTGGGGGGTGGGACTGTCACTCTAAACTTTTAAATAGACTATGTCCCCTGGTGTGACTTGTTTGTGTTGGTAGCCTTAAGTTTCATTCTCTAATTTTATAATGCTTTTGTATTTGTTCTAGACTAATGGTGGAAAACAATTTAGGATTTGTATTACATGTTTATGGCCTAGTTCCTCTGTGGGGGAATAGATAAGTAGGTCATTTATATATTGGATTACTAGGCTACCTCCCCTCAAGTGACAGGTCCCTTAAGTCCTCTGCTAATGCTTGTCTAAATAAATGAGGGCTATCCCTAAATCTTCAGGGAGGAAAGCTCAGGTTGGTTGTTACTTATGTCCTTGTGAATTTGTCTATTTAAAAGTAAAGAAAAAGTCCTGGTTATAGGCTTTTTTTACTTCTCGGGTGGTACAGGATTGTGAGGAGAGGTGTCCAGAGAAGGAAATAAGGACAGAGTAGGTGGCCCCAGTGTCTCATAAGAAAGTTACTGTCCTACCACGTCCCTGCGTACCCTGGGCTCCAGTCTAGTCTGGCGGCCTCTTCAGGTGGGGGCCGACTGGGGCAGGCAGCTCCAGTCCTGAGTTAGTACCTGCAAGGCAGAAGGCAGCCACAGCCTCAGGCCCGGGAGCCCTACAGTCCCAGGGACAGAGTGCCACCCAATGGCCTGCCTTCTTGTACGGATGGCCTGGCCTCTGAGGCAGCTTGTCCCGGTTTGGACATTCCTTGGCCCAGTGCCCCATCTTTTGGCCTATTAAACACTTTGTGTCCTTGGTAGTTGACCTGGAAAGGACTGTGGAATGTGGGTGTCCCACAGGGTGGCTATAATTTAGATACGCCTAACCTTCCTTTTTTTCCTTCTCCTCAGCCCTGGCCTCTCTGTCCTGATCCAGGTTGTAGACTATTTGCTGTGGTTAACATTTCATTTAAGGAGACTCCAGGTTCCTGAATAAGCTTCTGGAGTTTTCTTCTTATGTCAGAGGCGGGTTGGGTTAGAAGCTTATCTTTTAGCTTGACCTGACCTTCAAAGGATTCCGGGTCTAGATTGGTGTGTGTGATAAATACCTTTCTTAGCCTTTCTAAAAACGTGGTGGGATTTTCATCTAGGCCTTGGCTGACAGTGGAGACCTTGGCATAGTTAATGGCCTTTCGTCAGCCTGCCTTGAGGCCTGCTTTAATGAAAATTAGAAAGTCATTTCTCTCCCATTTGGGGAGGAATCACTGCCGTCCCATTCAGGGCCTACAGGTAGAACTGCTGGCTCTCCAGTGGGGGATTTGCTATCAGATAGGTGTAAGTCATTGGCAAATTTTCTGGCTTCCTTTATTACCTTTTCCTGTTCAAGATCTGAGTGTCCTTCCAGCTTAACTGACAAGCAAAGGTGAGGGGTTGGAATGCATCTACATACTTATCTGGGTTGTTACAGTAGCTTCCTAAATCTACCTTAATTTGTTTAAGCCTTATAAGGGAGATAAGAGGTTACATACTAGCTGAGGGCCATACTCTCCTGCAGCCTCAACTAATTGGTAAAATCTTCCTCAGAGGAGAGGGCCCAGGACTGGAAGGCATGAGGGTTGCTAATTGAGTTGAATGTCCAGGGTGTGGCAGTAATGGTGCAGATGTTGAAGGCACCTCTTTTAAAGGGTCCCCCCCCAAACCCCCGCCAAAGGCAAGGGTGTAGAAAGGGAGGTGTCTGTGGAATGGCTGCTGGAATGGCTGCCAGATGGCCCTGTGGTAAGAGTTACCTTCTATTTGGAGCACAGGTCCCCACCTCCCCTTAAATAGAAGAATGCCTGTACATATGGGATTTCTGATAACCTGCCTAGACATTTGCAAAAGCCATTAAGTTGTAATATGGTATTGTGATTTAAGCTTCCATATATTGGCCAGGATTCCCCATCAGCTAACTGATATTGAGGCCAAGCAATGTTGCAAAAAAATGTTAGTCTTTCCTTCTTTAGAGTTTAGGGGTCAAACTGCGACCAGTTGGAAAGGATACAGCCTCGTGGGGTTCCATCTGGGATGGACTCCTGATTTCCCATCTGCAAAGGAAGAAATACCAGAAGGTTGGAGAGCCTACGTCTAGGGTCATAACCTGAGAATTTTTGTGTCCTGGGACCTGAGATCCTGCTTTATTCAGAACAGATATCTCCCTTATGGGTGGATGTAGAGACAGCTGGAGGAAGGAACTACCAGAAGGCTAGAGAGCGCACGTCTAAGGTCGTAGCCCGAGGGGCTTGGCATTCCAGAATCCAAGACCCTGGTTTATCCAGAACGGACATCTCTATTCTGGACAGATCCTTCCAGAATGTTTGTCCCTATCTTCCTTTGGCATTGGAAAGAGTCCCCTCCCCCACAGCTGTTATGTGGCTTTGCCTCTCAAAGGGTGCCAGCAGCATCCAGAGAAGGGAAAAACACTAGAGATGGGCAGTGACAAGGCTACCCCATGAGACAGTGTCAAGACTGTCTGCCGAGGATGGGCAGCCGCGAGGCTACCCCTCTCCTTCTCTGGGCTTCTACGGGCTGGGTGTCCCGAGATGACATAGGGCTTAAAGCTGCAAGGGACAAGTGAGCCTTTGTTTCTATTGTGTGGTGGCTTGTGCTCTTCCTTTGCCCTGTCTTAATTGTTAAAAAAAATGCTGATGGCTATTTCTGTCAGTTGCTTAGTGGGCGAATGTATTCCCAGAAGTGCTCGGCCCTTCGCAGACTTAGGGTTGATGTTTGTGTACTTTTGCAAAGCCTTAGTTAATTGTCCCTGGAAAAGAAGGCAGGATTGTATTCTTCCCCTCCTGTCCTTTACTTATCCTAGTTCAATAGACTTATTTACGGTCCTGATCTGGGATTGCATCCCCCTCCCCAGTTGATGGGGGCTGTTGAGTATGATGACCAGCTAATTTTACTAGCATGGGCCCTGGCAGGTCCTCTGTGTGTTGCTCTTTATTTCCAGTGCAGCAGTGGGAGAGAAAGTTCGTAAGTCACTCCAAGTTAGGTCGTAAATCAATGATTACAATTGACAAAGGATTTTGCTTTTTGTAAAAAACATTTTGAAATAACAGCAGAAATTGTAAATGAAAATGTATCAGGCTGAGAAATTTAATTTATTTGTCCCCAACTGCCCGTTTCGCCTGGGGTTTCTATTGGGAATAATGATTGGCTTTGGAAAATTAAAGGGAGCTCTTGGCTTTTTATTTGTGATTAAAATTGTCTTTGCCATTTATCTATGTGTCTTTTCTTTCCAATTTCTAGTTTTTCTCGTTCCCATTTCCCTTCTTTAGTATCTTACTCCAATGCCCTTTCTTCCTGTCTGTCTCTTTCCTTTCTTCTCTCTTTTCATTCCTCCTACACAGTCCTTCTCAAACCTGCACCGACCGTCGGTGATTTACATGCTCTGTGAGGGACTGCAGCTTACCTAGTCCTTTCTGCAAGACACAACGCTCTAAAGTAATGATGAGAATTGTAAATGAAAATATATTAGAGCTTTGTAGACTCTTGGAGACTTTTGGATAATTTACTTATTTGACAAAGCTTTCCATGTATTTTACATATATTAAATAAGTCTGATTAGTCTAAAATTTCTCTTTTGTAAGAAAAAAGAATAAATCTTTGAGATATTTCAGGGGCCCTTTGAAATACCTCAAAGCCATAAGAAAAAGCCGTTTAAATTTACACCTGGGAAGCTTGCCAAACATTTGACCTAAGGAGTATATCATGAAATGATATTTAACTATTTATTTTAAATGACAATAAAAGGCATGTAACATCACCATAGGCTGACAAACCTTCAGTTCTTAGGATTGAGATACATGAATTTTTCTTTGAAAGTTAATTAAGCATTGAATTAACACACCATGACGCGTAATTATTTTCCTAAACAGAACCTTGGCCTCTTAGGCAGATAGGAAAAACTTTCCTGTTCGTTATCCTGTGGTTGAAAAGAACCAACCGCATTTTGTATTAGCTTATTTCTATAAATTCCTCTTAAGATTTCTTTTTACAAACCTTCAATGTGCACAGCCTGCCTGTCCTGTGGACAGTCCCTCTTAGTTTGTTTCTTTTTAATTCATTCAGAAGTAAAACACTTCTCTAAGGCCGTTCTTTTTCCCACTGGCAGATACACACAGTGCTTAAAAGCGAGCTGTTTTATTATCTTGTAACCTTGACAACTGTGAGGGGGCTGGAGGAGAAGGGGGCAGGGAATGTCAGCCTTGGGCAACCTTCAGCCACTTCAGATTTAAAAGTACCAGTTTTGTTTTGTTTTTTCATTTGCACATTGAGGGAGGTGGACTTATTGCCTCTGGGGACAGTGACACAAAGGAAAGACTTAGGGTAGAAGAAGTAACAGGAAAGAGCCCAGGCAGCTGCTTTGGTTCCTGAGAAAAGTTATTGATAGGAAAGGATTGAACCCAGGCAGGGCTGCCTTCATTAACTCGGAGGGGATCCTGGAGACAGGCTGGGGGGGTAAGCCTGGGTCGAACCTCCACTGCCCACTGCTCCACTGGCGGCAAGTCTCCTAGCGACCCATACAATTTAGAGGAAACCTCAGGCTTATGCCCGAGAAGGGGCGGGGAAGAGAGAGTAAGGCATTCACCTGGCAAATATAATACTGCCCCTCAGGCAGAGATGCAGCAGGTTAAACTTATTTTCCATGGCCACGGTTCAGAGGCAGAAAAGACAAGGGGATTTTGAGTAGTGGGTCAAAGTGTGCTGTTTTGTGAGTGGGGCTCCCAAAGGCTGTCACGCCTTTGGTCATCCCTGTCCCTCTTACATGTCTTGGTCCCTCCCCTGGTCATCTAAACCAGCTGGGGGACTCACAGTGCTGGGTGACCAGCCCTTATTTTGCATATCCCTGGATGAGCCAAAGTTGCATTACAGTGATTGGAGTTCCCCATGAGATACCCTCACATCTCAGAGATTGACCCCAGACACCTCTGCAAGGCCCCCCCTCATGTGGGGGCTCCCGAGAACGGGAGGGAGGGCGTGCCTCTTCAGTCTTCGGAGCCCAGGGAAACCTGAGCACTCGTCTCAGATCTTACTCTGTTTCTGCCTCCACACGCAGACCCAGCACATCTGAAGACCCCTCCTCTACAGCACTGCTGCGTCCCTTTAACCCCGAAGGAGAAAGAGGCAACAAAGCGCTGCTGGTGAGACCGCTGCTCACTGAGTTCTGGACGGCGGAGACAAAGAGTGGAATCCGAGTCATGGACCAGAATATGTTGTGGTGGCGAGAGAGAGAGAGAGAGAGAGAGAGAGAGAGAAAGACTCCCTCCCCTGCCTCCGTTCTTGTTTCACTCACACGAGAATAATTCAAGCGAGACACAAACACATATAGTGGAAATGAAATAGCAAGTTTATTTATGAAACACACATGAGCACAAAGCTGAAAGCAGGCAGCCAGCTAGTGTAAAATGTCCCCTGTACAGAGGAAATAAAGTTGTTCATAAGCTTATTGGTAAGTTAGTTTGATACACTTGAGCCAAGGCTACAAGTGGGTGCTTAGCTTATCCAAGTGTGCCAACAATTGGGCTTCAAGGGTTACATACTTTAGTCAGCTTTTAGGTCCCCTCTTTTCCTCCCCTTTCTGGGAATAATGTCCAGCTACAAAGGCTTTGTTTCCCAGTTAGTAAAGGCTCTTTGTCTTAGTGAAATTGTTCCAGAGGCCCCTTTTCCCAGTGTAGTCTCCCCTCTCCCTCCGGTGCAATTCCCACTTGCGATGTCTGTTATAGGAGCCTGCTTTCTCAGCACGGCTCAAGGACCCTCCCCTTTCTCCTGCGCTGTTTTTGCTGTGATGCTCGGGACACCTGGCAATCTTACCAAACCAAACTCAGGACTGCTGGGTTCATTGGTGAGTTCCTTTTGCTTCTAGCCTCCTGTATTACGTGCTTTGTTAGATTGTAATGGTGAGGGCCCTGCCTTTATTTCCCCTCTGGCCACTCATTCCGCGCTGCCACCTCACACTGGGACTAAAGCCAGCACACATTCTTCTGATTTTACCTTTCTGACCTCTCCACAGCTGCCGTTGCTGTTTACCACACTCGCTTCTTACAAACGTTTTCCCTTAGCGTCTGTGACACGCCACTCTCCTGGTTCCTTGCTTGTAATTCCTTTTTATCTCTCTAATGCTTAAAATTTCAATATTCTTCAACATCCTCACTTAGTCACCATTCGTTCCCTAGTTTTCAAAAACTCCTCCCAGATATTCTGAGTCATTCCCTTGGAATTATCTTCTCTACACCCAATAAGCTCTAAATCTCCATTTTCAGCCAATACTTCGTTCTTAAGCCCCAGATTGTATATAAACTGCTTATTTAACTTCACCGCTTGAGTGTTCAAACTAAACATGCTTCAAGCTGAACTCATTGGATTGGCTCCTCACCTTCATCTCGCCCCTCCCTTGTTCCTTACCTCACAGGACTGGGAAATTCAGTTGTTTACATCTGATCCTTGGGAGTCATCCTTGACTCCTCTTTTTCCACACCCCCCACCCCCACCCCGCCACACACACACATTCCATCAGCTGCTAGGTTTTGCCATTCGGACCTTAAATATCTCGCAAAACCATCCAGTTTTTTCCAACCCCACTATATTATCCTGTGTTCTCCACTATCAGTTCTCACTTTGATTCTTGCCTTTGTGTTCTGTTTTCCTCACTCTCATTCTGTTCTCTCTCTAATATGTTCTCCACACTGCAGCCAAACTGGTATTCTAAAACTCACATCGATGGCATCCCCCTGCGTAAGACCATCCAATGGCTCTGCACTGTGCTCACAAGGAAGTCCAACCGCTTTAACTTCCTGCACAAACTGATCGGCGATTGGCTTTCAGCGCCTGCCCTTCCCCTGTCACAGCACTAATTGCATGATAATATCTTGAAATATCGACCTTTGTGCTTTTCTTTTCCCAGCATGCTCTTGCTTCTGTGACTTTTCCTTTGTCAGAGGCATTGACTTTGCCTGGAGGAGTAGGATTGTTAAAGCAGGAATTTAAAAAGCAGAAAACAGCCAGTGTTAAGTACTTTTTATATACCTCCAAACAGGCTTTTGAATATCTGAAGAGAAGTCCTGAGGGATTTAGAGAACAGAGTTTAGACTGTAAAAATTGAAGCAGAAAGGGGATAACAGAAAAATGGGGCATCACCTCTCCGCCACTCCACTACTACATCTAGTCAGAGAGCCCTTGGGCTGAGGCGCAGGAGTGTGATGGGGTGGGGGATGGGCAGGGCTTCGGAGGAGGGGTGGGCTGGGAATGAGGGGACTGACCAGACAGGACAAACATAGAGAAGCAGGGTCAGCCTCAGGAGAATCGCTAGCCATGGTGAACAGTTCCCAGGATTCCTGCTGAAGCTGAGCCAATGCCTGCAGTCATGTTGTTGTCCACACTTAATTCTAACAGCTAAATTGTTTGCTACTTTTCATCTGAAATGCATGGACAGTCACTGTTCCCCTCCATTCATTAATAGCTTAGGACACTCATAAATTCCTCTCCTAACAGAGGGTGATGGGGCCCTGACACCTACAGATGGATTGGCAGTGCAGAAGGAACAGTCCCAGCACCAGGACTTAGGTGTAACTGAATGAGTGAAAAACAGTCCCATCACACACTTCCTATGCACGGTTGTAATAACATCCTGACTTTCCCCATCCTCCACTGGACTGGAAGCTTATGAAGACAACGACTGTATCAGCTTGGCCAACTTTAGGCCCCAGTGCCCAGTGTAGTGCCTGGTATGTTGTAGGTGCTCAGTAAACATTGGCTGGTTAAATCAAAGAATGAGTGATTTTAAATTCATTGATTTTAGTGTAATTTTTAAAAATTGATTGATTTATTTCTTTAAATATCAAGATTGTAATGCCTTTTTAGCTTAAGCAGGTAAATACTAACACTTAAAAATAAAGTTAAGGAGCTGAACTATTAATAGTTTTTAACTAATTTTAGATTTTTCTGTCCTGTTAAGACATTCCAAACTTCGAGGCCTGTATACAGTCTCCTGTGTTCATCCTTTGGAGTCCCATGTATATTTGGTATTTCAAATGGGACAGTCGTGTAAAGCATGACACCTAGAGAGTTAGAACATGCATATACGCCGTCATGAGCAAATTCCATTCCTTCCATTTGTAAAGAACAGGTTGACATACAGAAAACTATTATATTACACTTTTTTCTTTTGCATTTGTGGAAGAGTAAATAATGGCTTTCCAAAAATATCCATGTCCTAAACCTTGGAACCTGTTACTTTATTAAGTTCAGGATCTTGAAATAAAGAGATTATCCTGGATTTCCCAAGTGTGCCCAACGTAATCACAGGAGTCCTTATAACGTAATCACCAGAGTCCTTGTAAGAGAGAGGCAGGAGGGTCAAAGTCAGAGTAGATATGATGATGGAAATAGAGATTTGAAGTTGCTCTATTGCTGATTTTCAAGATAGAGTAACAAACCATATACCAAGTAATGCAAGTAGCTGTTACAAGCTGGAAAAAAATCAAGGAAATGGATTCTCCCCTAAAACTCCCAGAAAGAACTCAGCCCTGCTGACACTCTGATTTTAAAACTTCTGACCTCCAGAATTGTAAAATAATGAGTTTGAATTGTTTTAAGCCGCTAAGTTTGTGGTTAATTATTACACAACAATAGGAAATGAATACAGTTCTATAAATTTTGTTAGTTGCATTAGGCATATTCAGAATGCTACCTAAGAGAAGGTGTTTGGGAAGAACTTTATGAAATGATGCTCAACTAGGACAGAAAGAGGCTTCTATAAACAGAATGGGTGATGCTAAGAAACTGAAATTATTCATCTATGTATGAATTGCCTTATGAATATTTATAAGCATCTGTCTGAATATTATAAACATATCCAGATTATATATATACATACATATACACACACATACATCACACAAATACACACATACACACCATCTTGGGAGAGGGGTAAACAGAAGAGTGTGATGTGAGTACCTAATCTATTTTTAAATTACACATGACTTACCCAGATTCTCCACCTATAATACTATGTTTACTTGAAAACAACACTGTTATAAGAATTAGTTTTTAGGAAAAAGCATTTTGAACTTACAGTCAAGATGGAGGTGTAGGCAGACATGGCTGGTCTCTTTGCAAAACCACATCAAAATTATAACTAAAATGTAGAACAATCATCACTCAGAACCATCAGAATTTGAGTTGAATGGAAGTCTGACAACTACAAAATTGAGTTGAATGGAAGTCTGACAACTACAGAATAAAAGAAACCACATCCATCCAGACTGGTAGGAGGGGTGCAGATGCAGACTGGCCGATCCAATACCCACGTGTGCTAGATAAATATTTGGGAGGGATATCTTGGCAGTGAGGAGTCCCAGATCCACACAGCGCCCCCCAGCCCAGGGTTCCAGTGCCAGGAAGGTAAGTCCCCATGACTTCTGGCTGCAAAAACCAGCAGGGTATTGAGTCAGTGGAAGAAATTGCTGGATTCCCAAACACTTCCTCTTAAAAAACCCACACACAGACTTACTCAGACTCAATCCCTCTCAGCTCCAGCACCAAGGTAGCAGCTTGAAAGGCAGCAGCAATATAGAGGGAGAAACAGAAGTGCCTGGCATTAAGGCAAGTAGAGGCCAATGTCCCTTCTCTAAACCTTGCCCCCACAGAGCTGGCAAGCTGGTGCCATATCTGAGACTACATCCACCTGGCTAACACTGTTTGATGTACCTTAGAGATTTCCAGAGACTCTACCCAACCCAATTTACAGGCCCACCCAAGCTGCTTTTACATATGAATGGCTGATCTTGGCTCATTCTTCACAACTTCCTAAATGCTATCAAAGCCAAGCAACTGCTGGCTTCTGTGAGCCCTAGCCTGGCACTAGCATCAGCCAGCTTAGATTCACAGTTTGGCTTCACCTGGGAATCTCCAAGCCCAGTACAAGTAGCAGCCATTTCAGATTGCTTTATAGCTCAAGCAGGGTGACCCCGGGAAAAGCACAGGTGGAGGCTTACATTGGCCTGCACCACCCAGGAAACCCTAAGGCCAGTGCACCCAGTGGACAGCTTTAGATCACGTCAGAGTACCACCACTCTGCCCCTGCACAGCTGATGCTACAAGGAGGGCAGAGGTTGGTCATCAATGGTCACAACCAGTCCCTGCAGCTGACTGGCCTAGGTAAATCCCTCCCATTGATCTGCCAACAGCAACCAAGGCTCAACTACAAGAAGAGGGTGTACTCAGCCCATATGAAGGGCACACCTCGTGTGCCAGCTTGGGTGATAGGGGAGTCTGGCCCACTGCACCCTACAAGATACCTACTACATAAGTCCACAATACCAAGACTGGGAGTCATAGCAACTCTACCTAATACATAGAAACAAATGCACAGAGGCTGCCAAAATGAGGAGACAAAGAAACAAGGTCCAAATGAAAGAACAGATAAAACTCCAGAAAAGGAGCTGAATGAAATGGAAATAAGCAATCTATCAGATGCAGAGTTCAAAACACTGATTGTAAGAATGCTCAGCAGCATTAAAGAAGATACAGTCATTAATTAAGGGCGCACTAATTGAAATCAAGAACAATTTACTGGGAAACAACTGTAGAATGGATGAAGCCAAGAATCAAATCAATGATATGGAACATAAGGAAGAAAAAAACAATCAATGAGAACAAAAAGAAGAAAAAAGAATCCCCCCAAATAAGGGTAGTATCAGCAGCCTCGGGGACAACTTCAAGAGGTTCAACATTAATTCACATAATAGAGGTGTGAAAATGAAAAGAGAAAGAACAAGAAATTGGAAATCTATTTGAAAAAATAATGAAAGAAAACTTCCCTAATTTGGTGAAGGAAATAGATATGCAAGTCCAGAAAGCACAGAGAATCCCAAACAAGATGGATACAAAGAGGCCCACTCCAAGACACATCATAATTAAAATGCTACAGGTTAAAGATAAAGAAAAAACTTAAAAGCAACAAGAGAAAGGAAGTTAGTTACCTACAAGGGAGTTCCCATAAAACGGTCAGCTGATTTTTCAAAAGAAACTTTGCAGGCTAGAAGGGATTGGCAAGAAATATTCAAAGTCATGAAAAGCAGGGACCTACAGCCAAGACTGCTGTACCTAGCAAAGATATCATTTAGAATCGAGAGGCAGATAAAAAGCTTCCCAGATAAGAAAAAACTAAAGGAGTTCATTATCGACGAACCATTATTATATGAAACGTTAAAGGGGCTTATTTAAGAAAAAGAGGATCAATGATTGAATCTAAAAAAACTAAGCAAACAAGAACAAAGACAGAATTATGGATATGGAGAACATTTTGCTGGTTGCCAGATGGGAGGGAGGTGTGGGGGAATTGGTGAGGAGGTGAAGGGATTAAGAAGTACAAATAGGTAGTTACAGAATTGCTGTGGGGATGTACAGTATAAGAAGTGGAGTAGCCAAAGAACTTGTAGGCATGACCCATGGACATGAACGACGGCGAGAGGATTGCCCGAGGGTGTGGGGGTACTAGAGAGAGGGGCTAGGGGGAAAAATAAGGAAAATCAGGACAACTGTAATAACATAATGAATAAAATATAATTTTAGAAAAGAGTTTTTAGAGGTGGAAAAATAGAGTTCTTGAGAGGTTAGTGAACTTATAATAGTTAAGTGAAATAATAGGATTACATATCAGTGTTTCTGTGGTGGAGCAGCTATTGCCTTTATCAGGTTATCTCTAAGATTATGAAGAATCCTGATCTTTGCGCAAAGCCAAAAATACTTTACTTCTGCTTTATATATTGCTAAGGTCAAGTCTGAGTACATAAACAGAGATCATGAGATGTGGTGCCAACTTCTAAACCTGAATTCCACCTCAATTACAATGTGTTGAACAGCTTAATCAGGCCTTCTCAGCCAAAATCATACTCTGCACTTTCATCATGATGCCTGAAATTCAGTCAGTAACAATTTGTCCAATTACATTATTAAGAATTTTATCCTTACCCTTCTCTTAAGATGCCAGTACCCACTGGGCAGGGAGACTCTCCAGGTGGTCACCACCAGCTATCCTAGCAGAAATAATCAATGTAGTTTTTCTAGGGGAGTCGGAGCTGGTAAGGGGAAGGATACCAGAAAGGAGGAAAGAGGACACCGGATCTGCTTAAGCTGACCACACTCACGGTCTAAGAACTTTGCACTCAAATTATTACCAAATTTAGCTGCAAGCAAAATTACAAAATAATAATGCTAATGGCATTAAATGCTATCTCCCTTATTGCTATAACAGCCCTGCTTATTAGGTGTTAATATAAATCAAAATTTACAGGTGTAGAAAGTGAGGGCCGGGAGTGGCAGTGAGAGTCAGGACTCAGGGCCAGATCTGTGGTACACATTACATGGCTTCTGTGTCCCCCGCCAGGCTTCTCTTTGACATTGGCCTCTTCTTCCGCTGCCCCCTGACTCTCCATCTCAGATGCTCTGTGCTCTCCTGGAGCCCTGTTTCTCGAGGTCTCTCACTTTAGAGCCCCCATTCTAGTGGGCTTCAGAATCCTCTCCTACTGGGATTTAGGAGGGTTGGAGAAGGAACTGAGACACTCCTGATACTATTGTGGGTTTAGCAGGACGTCCAAAGAGACAGAAAGTAGCACTGTGCTGGTTTCATGTTAACCATCAGGCCATTACCATGTGCACATTTACTTTACAGCCAAAGAAGGCGTACTCTCCGGTGGAGAATTTCAATCAGAGTTGGAGGGATCTGAAAGCGTGCAGTGGAGACAAAACCCTACAGCTGGGAGTTTAGAGGCAAAACTATGGTGTAGGAGGAATAAAGCACAAAAAAGGATATTGTGCTGGGACTTAACGCAGTGCTCCAGTTCTGGAATTGGAGCATAAGAAACACGGCGAGAGCCTGGCTGCTCGAGTAGGACTCGAGGCGAATGTCAGCTGAGCAGCACGTTTTCTCACTAGGGCTCAGCTGAAGACTGCGGTGGACTCAGCCTCCCCAGCAGTTGCACTTGGAAATTCAGTCCTCTCAAGAGACCTGAGCACAGAGGAGAAAAATATTTGACTTTAGGTCCATACCTCAGTTCTGTCCCAAGGAAGACAGATCACCACAACGAGAATTTCTGACATGATGTGGGAAAAGCTGAAGAAGTCAGTTTTGGGGTGTATTTTTACCTAAGAGGTGGCCTAAAATGGATTAATGGCAAATCACAATAAATTATTTATTAGATTAAAAAAAAGCTTCATTTGCTACCATCTCTGTCTTTATTAATGGCACCAACATCCTTTAATCAGTCATAGTTGAAAGTTTGGGTCATGTTTGATTCTCTTCATTTCCCCTATGCGTGTACATATATTTCAGAACAGAATAAACGTGTGTTGAAGTGTGGTCTTTTCTGTCCTAGGTTTCCCATTTCCAATTTCTGCCTCATATCACTGAAAAAAAAAAAATCTTCCCTTAAGTAATCTCTCATCAGCCTATTTCTTCTACTGAGCAAATGACTCTCATTTCCTACTACATTTCCTGCTATGAGACATTTCCTTGCATCGTTTTCTGCTCTTCACCTCAAACTTCTTCCCTCTACCTCCCCAAATATAGACATATCACCACCAATTTATTTAACAAATATTAAATTGTACTTACTCTTTCAAGAACTGTTCTAAATACTTTGTAAATAAATATTAAATCTTTAATCCACATAAAAACCCTGTGAAGTATATAATATTATCTTCCAATGTACCCATGATAAAACTAAGGGAGAGAGGGTATATTAGCCCAAAGAATGTCCAAATTTATGTAACTTATCTCACTGTGTCCCCGGGTGGTCATGCTTATTCCACCTATAATTCTTCCGTCACCTGGAAGCCACGCATCTACGTGGTAGCTGTAGAGATTCTATTTATCCTTCAAAACCCAATTTCTAGCATTCTTCCCTTTTATTGACAACTTATCATTCTTGGAAACTTCAGATCTTTTAATATTTATCTCCTTGATTCCTACAATAGTCATGGTCTTCTACACCTAGCTGGCACTTAATGATACAGCTGTCTTATATCTCCCTAATGTTTCATGTGTGGTAATCTTGCCTTGAAGGCAAGAACTATGGCATAGAATTGTTCTGCCTCACTTCCTCTCACTTTCCTTCTTTGCCCTTTTTATTCTTCCTCCCCCTTCTCCATCCAAGCCTTGAAAGCATTGAGTATATGAAAGGCACTCCACAAATAATAAATTGACATCAGAACTCATAATTTCATAGGAAGAGTGGGGAAGCCTGGTATGTTCATCCAGGTCCTCTGAGAAGTAGATAACAAGACAGAATGGGACATGCAAAAGACTCGTTGGGCTCAATGTCTGCGAGAGAGAAAGAGGAGAGAGCCAACAGAGGTGGGGCAGTCTTTAGAGCACCATGAAGGGCTGATCCCTGTGAAAGAGAAGGAAAAAGGAGGAGGGTTAGCTAGGGAGAGTCTCAGACTGCAGCACAGTTCTAAGGAAATCTCAACCTGGCAACTATGGAGTCCTCCAGCTGAAGTCACCATCACGAGTGCCCCATCACAGCGGCTGGCCGTCTGAACCAGCACTCTGCCGAGCCAGGCCATCGCCTGGAGCAGCCCAGAGGCCGTATGGCCTGGCCATAAACATAGATGTGGATTTGGAGCACAGCCATTGTAACCAGTCAATTATGTTCCCTCATCAGGAGATCTGAGCAGCACATTCTGTGGCCTTTATTCCTGGGACATTGGAAAGAACACTGGATTCAGAATCAAAACTCCTACCTTTGGATCCCAAATGTATCCCTCACTTAAACTCATCTTTGTCCCTGTATTTGTAAAATGGGAATGACCAATAGCTTAGTGGGTCATTGTAAGAACCGCATGTTGGCAAGAATATGCTTTGTATAACGTTCTGCCTACACAGCATGTGATCTCATCAGCTCTGTCTCACTGGAGCAACACCCGACATTTGTAAAGTATCTCATGGCTCACAGCAAGCTTTGTTCCAGCCAATGGTCCTGTGAGGAAACAAGGCAATCATTCCTTTCCACAGCCACTGCCTTATCGGCTCTGCTCTCCGTGAAATAGAATGGCTATGCAGACGTCATTGGGTACTGAATACACATGGGGACAGGACTCAGAGCCCATATGCCATGGAGGGCCTTGTTAAAACCATGGCAGGCTCAGAATCCAATTCCTGAGGAAAACATATATGTAAAGATCCGGTGATTCAGATACAAGTGAGGGCTTGCCTGGAGCATTTTCTCCACCTGAAGGCAGGCTGGCTGGCCAGGTCCAGAGCCCAGATGGGCAAAGGTAAGGGGACCAACTGCGAACCTGAGACATAGTGAGTGAGTTCTGATCCTGGGACAGATGTTGATTAGCTAACTGACTTCTCTGTCCTCCTTCACTCACCCAGTGATTTCCATTAGCACAAACACAGGCTCCAGCGGAGAAAAGCAAATCTGTGGAGGGCAAGACAAGCAAATCTATGATCAGCTCCCTGAAAATAGACCAGAGGCCTAAACCTAGGAGAACGAGTACCCAGCACCCTGCAGCAGGCCTTTGCAGCATGCATCTGCTGGGAGCTGGGCCTTGCCTTGCGAACCCAAATCTTTCCAACCTCCAGTGCTGCGCCTGGGCCTTAAATGGAATCGTGCACTGTCTGTGGTAACCTTTGACAAGAGCTGGCAAGCTGAGCTTTTCTTTGTAATCTAGTCGGGGGCATAGCATTTGCTCTCACAGAGGAGGCTTCCAGCAAATGTGAGTGACAGGGTTTGCCCACTGGAGGGGGGAAATGGCCTGTGGTACATTAGCAAGTGAGGGAGAAAGGCGTCAAAATCTCCTTAGCAAAATTTACCGTGAAGCTCCAAGAGTTCGAGAGAAGAAACCATGTCGTGTTACGCATGCCACATCTGCCAAACAACAACAGGAACAGCAAAAAATAGCTCCAGTTTTAAATGATGAGAAAGCTGTGAAACGCGATTCGAAAATTATGTCATGCCCTGCTTTGCCTTCCCCTAAGGCAAATAAAAGTCTCGAAATAAAAATGTTTCCACTTATTTTCAAATCTTTGCATGGGTTGCAACTTAGTCATACATTCTCTCGAATATTACTCACAAGCAGCTTTAATGGCTGTTATTAGCATGAATGAACATTCTTTGTTAATGGCTGGATACTGGCTGAAGTCAGTTTAAAGCCCAAACCGTCAGATGAATAAAAGCAATTAACAGAATTTGCCTTCATCGGAAAGAAACTTAGACTGTGCAGTTGTGTGGTGAGGGAAATGAATATAATGGTGGATTATCAGGAGAACTAGACTGAATCCTGCCCACCGGTAAATTCACAAATGTGTTTCAGGTGGAAAGCCCAAGTCTGCAATCTGGAGGGAACGCACAAACGTATCACAAGGCAAGATTTGGCCCAGTGCCTAGAAGCTGATGAGATCGCAAAACTCATTAATCAGAAGATAAGCCACGGATGGGCCAGGCCCTCATTCTAGCGCTTTTCACTGCAGACTGGAGATCCCTTGGTCTTTTCTCCTGTCCCCGCCTCCCATCATCAGAGCAAAATGTCATTCCCAGGTCTTTAACTTTTGTAATCATAGGGAGATTCGACACATACTCTTCCATCCCACATCCTGATTTTCACTGTGGCTCTTCTTCCTCTGTCTGGAGCCATCTCAGCAGTTAATGGGAGGGGTTCAATGATCTTACTCCAATTCCTGCTATTTTAAGATGCTTAGCTTTTCTTAGCCATGGATTTCTTCTGTCTAAATCTGCCCGACTGAATTGGAAGCTGCCCAGAATCATCTTCTTTGGAAATTACATTTGTGCATGTAGGGTATATTTGTCGTTCCGCCCACGCTCAAGCCACTTTTTGAGAAGTGCAGAGCAAGTCATGTGATAGTCATCAGTGTATTTGCACCCTTTCTTGTTTAAAAACATAATCTGCATTACAAATTGCACCAATTCCTGTATGTAGTAAGTCATCATTCAATAAAAAGCACAAATGTATGCCTGTCACATTCCACATAATAAACTGCAAGTAAATACATCTTTTCTTAGTCCAAATCAGTCAGTAAATGATGTCTTTATTTTCTCTGTTATGCACCAAGTTTGCAATCAGCTTTATTCTTGATTCTCTCAGGCCAAGCATGCACAGCTTCAGAGCAGTGGAAGAGCGTGATTTCACTGGAAACATTTAGACATCTGAGGACAGGAACGTGGCTGAAGCAATCCATTTCTCCAATTCACTTTGTTCTACTTCATCACCATCACTCCAATCTTATTATGGTCTCCTTCATAACTTCTATCTGTAAAGGACTTATTAAACAGTGTCTGCATCTGTAGGTGATACTATAATACAGGGGAAAAAAGCATTGTTCTCTGCCTGCTCTAGAGGAATTCACACAGGAGTATAGAAGAAACACCGTGTGCTTTGAAGTAAGACGAAACTGGGTTAGTATCAGTCTTATCACGTACAGTAGGTATTTGACTTTGGTAATGCTACTTAACCTCTGAGAGCCTCCATTTTCTCGTTTACATAATGATAATAGGCGCCTTACAAGATAGATGTGATGACTTTAAATTGCACGTGTGTTGTGCTAAGTACAGAGTACCTGCTCAATTTAGCGTTAACTAGTAATGGACATGTTCTTACAGAAAGAGACAAGTTAGCCAGGCTACGTATACTGTGGACGGGTTATTAACAGCAGCGATTATAACGATGGCTACCACGATCTCCTTTCATTCTGTAACAAGTGGGTGGCTTTGTCATTTCCTTTTTATAGATGAAGAAACTGATAGTCAAATAGTAAGCCAGATTTTTCTGCTTTAAATTTGGATTCCATTTTCGAAGATCATGACCACGCCGCTGCTCTCTCAAACAACTCCAGCTATTTCTGCCTTAGGATGCGTGTACTAGCTGATTTCTTGGCCTGGAAAATTCAACCCTCAGATTTTACATAACTGATTACTTCTCATTGTTTAGGCTTCAGCTGAAATGCCCCATCCTCAGAGCAGTCTTCCTTGACCACCCTATTGACACAGGGCCCAGGCCTGAGACCCCCTGGCACTTTGCACCCTGACACTGACCTGCGGTCCTCCTAGCGGTACAGGAGTCCCTGCAACACAACGGTCCAGAGCGTGGGTTCGGCATCAGAGGCTCTGTATTTAAGTTTTAGTTTCGCCACTTACTTGGCAAGTTAGCCTTGGAAAATGACTTCATCTTTCTGTGTCTCGGTTTCCTCACCTATGATATGGGGACAATAATGAAATCCGGGCATGAAAGTGCTAGGAGATTAAATCAGTTAGCACATGTAAAGCAGTAAATCAACATCTGACACAGACTTGACACTCAATACATGTTGATTAAGCCTTTACGGTTACACGGCATACCTCACCCTCTGCCACGGCCATACCCACTTGCGATTGCTGTCATCCCCACGGCAATGAAGGCGTGGGTGGAGCCTGCCTTACTCATCACTCTATTCCCAGCATCTAGAATGGTACATAGTAGGGACATGATAAATATGTGTTGTGAATGAATGAAAGGCTATTAGGTGTGTGTAAATTAGAGACCGATGAATAAAGGTATGATGAGAAAGATATGAAGACAGAGTTGCTTCGTATTTCGGTAAGATAGTTTCTGGAGACTTTCTGCTTCTCTTTCACTGGGTATAATGCATTTATTCCCTCAGCGCCTTCCAAAGCCCTATGCTCCCCTCTGATTCTGTCTCTCTGCACTCAAGTAAAGATTTCATCTAGCCAGCATCTCCACACATGTGCTCATGACCCATGGGCGTACCTTTATGAACTGCTACAATTCAGGAAGAAAAAGACATGTCGAACCCTTCAGTAATAATAGCAGATTCTATGCCTACTCGAGAAAGGTGAGCCGTGGGCCAACTCTGTAAAAAATTGGCATCATCATAAAAATAGAGCAGTATCCAGAAAGTGAGCAAAAATAAGGGGCCTTGACAAAAGCCTCTTCTGCCACACACCCTCACACACACACACTCTCATGCCACAAAACAGAGACTCTCACTTGCAACACACACTCACAACCTTGATGGTGCTGTGATAAGAGTCTATACAGGCTCACAGAGGTTGTCTGGTGTGATTGCTCATCCAGTGTATGAAGCCCTGCCAGGTGATCATAGCACCTTTGCCTCCATCTTTTTACCTGGACAAACCTCCATAGCACCTGTCTCCAGTCCTCACCCATCACTATTTCAGCCTCCAGTGCCCTCCTGGCTGCTCTCCTCTGTGCATTGCAGTTTGATTACCTCCGGGGTGACATATGTCCTTGTTTGTCCAGGACAGCTCCAGTTTACCGATGTTACCCTCAAGTGATCATCAGTGACACCCCTTTCCAAAAGTGCACCAGTTTAGACATGACATTATAGGATCCCCTAACTATGCTCAGCTTCAGCTGTGGGGCTTAGAGGTGGATGCAGAAACCCCAGTGGGAGTCGTTTGGGGTTCCCCAAAAGAATACCTGAGAATAATCCACTGAATCTTCTAAATCAATGTAAGATAATAATCTTTGTTCTATTTATAAAAGGAGAGCACAGAGAAGAATGTTAAGATATCAAAGTTACGGGAAGAAGTTGCAATGCAGATAAACTACAATAAAATGTAATAAAATATAACGAAATAGAGAAATTGGAGAACTGGAGTCTTGTTTCCTTCAGCTTCTTTGGGTTAACTACATAAAGGTGTATTTTGCTCCTAGCTGGTGTAGCTCAGTGGATTGAGCATGGGCTGCGAACCAAAGGGTCGCCGGTTCGATTCCCAGTCAGGGTACGTGCCTGGGTTGCAGGCCAGGTCCCCAGTAGGGGCCAAGTGAGAAGCAACCACACATTGATGTTTCCCTCCCTCTCTTTCTCCCTCCCTCCCCCTCTCTCTAAAAATAAATAAATCTTTAAAAAATAAAAAATAAATAAAGGTGTATTTTGCCATTTAGAATAGGTGCAACCCTGAAAAGGTACCTGTAAAATAAATTCCTGGTTTTGATAGTTTATGTTCCTATTGAATTTCAATTTAAAATATGTTGTGCAATGTTCATATATTCTTCTGGAACAAATGGACCTAGCAGTTTAATAAACTTTCACATAAGCATGACTGGGGTAAATAAAGGTGCAGCTTTAAATACAACTAATAAATATCAATTCTTCCCCCAAAGTGCACACGTTTGACACATGGCCCACTTATTTACACACTACTCCTCATAGCAGGAGGCCCAGAAGATCAGTCTACGTTCTCCGAGGACTTGTTGCTCATGTTCCAGGGTCCTGAAGAAGATTCTAACTCTTTGAAGCAGGAAACCAGCTTTATACTGTTCTTACTGCTAATTCACCATACTCTCTTACGTGAATAGTACATGAGTCCATTCTCAGTGTAAAATACTCAAATACTTGGTGCTTTTTTTGTGTACCTCAAAAGATCTTGCACATACTGGGCATAAAATATGTTTTCAGGAAAACTTAAGTTTAATAAATAACATGTAGTTGTTGAGCATATTTGAAAATGCCCTAGGTAATGTTCCATCAAGACATTTTTTCCACCGTGAAATAGATCGTACATTCAACAGAGTGTGAAAAGCATATGTTTGGAGTGTACATATGTTGATAGTATGTGTAGAGCTTAAACTATATGACTGATGTGAATGCTCAGTCACTTGCCATCCAGGTCAAGGGGCAAACATCGCCAGTACCTCACACCCTCTCTTCTTGACAAGTTCCTCACAAAACCATGTTGGACTTTTGTTGAACTCTGTTGACTCACTGTCCACATACCATTTCACTGTTAAATAAAATATCGATACAGAAAACCACACACGTGTACAGCCTAAGGAACAATTATGAGGTAAAGGAACAGGACTTGGCCAGTCACGCTAACATCCGTGTCCCCCCTCCCCAACACAGCTACCCCTGCCCCCAAAGCAACCACCATCTTAAATTTTGTAGTAATCACTCTCTTGCGGTTCTTTATATGATAGTTCCCTCCTTAGCCTCAGTTTTGCTTTCCATGGTTCTAGTTTCCTACAATCAACTACGTTCCAAAAATATTAAATGGAAAATTTCAGAGATGAATAATTCATAGGTTTTCAACTGTGCACCACTGAGTAGCCTGCTGAAATCCTGTGCCGTCCTGCTCCCTCCCGCCCGGGCCGTGAATCACCCCTTTGTCCTTCGTCATCGCCAAGCTGCAGGCACTCCCACCCGTTAGTCACTCGCTTGGTCTCTGTTATCAGATCAACTGCTGAGATATCACAGTGCTTATGTTCAAGTAATTCTTATTGTACTTAATAATGCCACATTTACATAACTTGTTGTTTACTTATTTATTTTCCTTTTAAACGTTTTATTGTGTATGCTACTGCATTTGTCCCAATTTTCCCCGCTTTGCGCCCCCACCACCCAGCCCATCCCCCACTCCCATAGTCAATCCCCACACCATTGTCCATGTCCACGGGTGATGCATGTATTTTCTTTGACTAATCCCTTCACCTTCGTCCAACCAGTCCACACTGCCCCCCTCCCCGCTTGCAGCTGCCAGTCTGTTCCATGTTTCTGTATCTCCGATTCTATTTTGCTCACTAGTTTATTTTGTTCATTAGATTCCATTCATAAATGAAATCGTACAGTATTTGTCTTTCATTGGTTGGTTTATTTCACTTAGCATAATAGTCTCCAGTTCAATCCATGCTGTCACAAAAGGTAAAAATTCCTTATTTTTTATTGACACATAGTATTCCATTGTGTAAATGTACCACAGTTTTTTATCCACTCATCTACTGATGAGCAAAAAAAATGCCCAACTTCACTGGCCATCAGAGAGGTGCAAATTAAAACCACAATGAGATGCCACCTCACAGCTGCCACAGTGGTTGCCATTAGTAAGTCAACAAACAAGCGATAACAAGGATGTGGAAAAAAGGGAACCCTAGTGCACTCTTGGTGGGGATGCAGACTGGTGCGGCCACTCTAGAGAAAAGTATCGAGTTTCCTCAAAAAATTTAAAATGGAACTGCCTTTTGACATACACATAACTTTTATTATAGTATATTGTTGTAATATACTGTATATAACTTTTATTATAGTATATATGTTGTAATTGTCTTTTTTTATTATTAATTACTGTTAATCTCTTCCTGCGCCTGACTTATAAATTAAATTTTATCACAGGTATATACTATATACAGGAAAAAGCATAGTGTATTTAGGGTTTGTTACTACCCATGGTTTTCTGCATCCACTAGGAGTCTTTGAACTAGTCCCCTTGGATAAGTGGTAACTACTACAATCCAAATAATGTCTTGCCTCTCTTTAAAACTTTATATACTGTAAAATTGACTTCTGGGCGTGTACCGTCCTTTGAATTTTAACACACGCGTACATTTGTGTAGCCACCACCACTACCAGGACACAGAGTGGTCCTATTGCCCCTAAATTCCCTCGTGCTTCCCGTTTGTGGTCAAACCTTTCCCCACCCCCAGCCTGTGCCGGCCACTGATCTCTTCGCCATCCCTATAGTTTTGCCTTTTCCAGAATGTAATATAAATGGAACAATATAGAGGTAACCCTGAGAAAGGCTTCTTTCACTCAGAAAAATGTGTTTGACATTCATCACATAGATGGTGTCTTTCTATGGCTAATATCCCACCGCATAGGTCACCACAGTTTTGTTAACACATTCATCCATCTAAAGACATTCGGGTTTTTTCCTGGTTTGAGTGATTTTGAAGACTGCTTTCATAAACAATTCACGGACAGGTTTTTGTGTGAATATACATTTTTACTTATCTAGGTTAAATATTTAGGAGGGGGATGGCTGGATTGGATTGTAAGGGTAAGTTTTACTTTATATGAAGCTGTCAAACTCCATTCTAGAATGACCACACCCACCAGCAACACATGAAAGTTTCAATTTCCTTGTTCCTTTGCCAACACTTGAAATTGCAAGTTTTATATTTTTATTTTTGCTTTAGCCATTTTCTTAGACATGCAGTAATATTTCACTGGTGGTTTTAATTTGTATTTCCTTAATGATTAATGGTGTTGAACATCGGTTCATGTACTTATTTGACATCCTTTTATCTTAGAGATATGTCTAGTCAGAACCCATTTTTTTTTTTTTAAGATTTTATTTTTAGAGAGAGGGGAAGGGAGGGAGACAGAGAGGGAGAGAAACAGCAATGTATGGTTGCCTCTCACATGGCCCTCACTGGGGACCTGGCCTGCAACCCAGGCATGTACCCTGACTGGGAATAAAACCGGGACCGTTTGGTTCCCAGCCCGCACTCAGTCCACTGAGCTACACCAGCCAGGGCAGAACCCATTTTTAAATTGGGATATTTGTTGATTTTTGAAAGTTCTTTATATATTCTGGATATAAGACCTTTGATGCTATGAAAGTGGCAAATATTTTATCTGAATCTGGGGCCTGCTTTTTCATTCTTACTGTTGTCCTTCAGAGAGCAAACTGTTTTAATTTTTAAATTTTGATGATATCTAGTATGTCAATTTTTATGAATTATGTTTTTTTGTCATATCAAAGAACTCTGCTTAAATTAAAATCAAAAGGATTTTTCTCCTATTTGCTTCTGAAATTTTTGTAATTAAAATTTTATATTTAAATATAAAGTCTAAGTTGAATTCTGTATAAGGTATGAGTTATGTAGATGTTCTATTGTTCTAGGACAATTTGTAGAAAAGACTATATTTTCTTGTTGAATTACCTTTGAGCTTTTATCAAAAAATAAATTGTGTTGGGCTTCTTGCTAAATTCACCTATTAGTTCCAGAAGCTTTTTTTATAAATTCCTTGGTATTTTCTGGATAGATAATCGTGCTGTCTTTGAAGGAAGACAGTTCTATTACTTCTTCTCCAATATGTGTGCCTTTCATTTCGTTTCCTTGCTTAATTGCAGAAGACAAGGCTTCCAGTGTGAAGCGGACTGCAAGTGGTGAAGCTGGGTGTCTTTGTTTCACTCCCGACCCCAAGGCAGAAGCGTTCAGTCTTTCACCATTGAGTCCAATGTTAGCCCTAGGTTGTTTGTGTCCTTGATCAAGTGAAGGAAGTTTCTCACTGTTTCTAGTTTGCTGAGTTTTTTTAATCATAAAACTTACGATTTTGTCAAATTTTTTTCTGCTTCTGTTGAGATGCTTGTTTACTTTTGTGAGTGTGTGTTCTTTGGTTTTAGAGTGGATTACATTGATTCGCACATGCTGGACCAGCCTTGAATTCTAAGATAAAATCCATGCAGTTGTGATGCATTATTCTTTTTGTATATTGTTGGGTTTAATTTGCTAGTGTTTTGTTGAGAATTTTGGCATCTACTTTCATGAGGGATATCATTCTATTTTTTGCTGAACTGTCATCGTCCCATTTTAAGATCGAGGCAATGCTTGTCTCCTACGATGTGCTGGGAAGTGTTCTCTCCTCCTATTTTCTGCTTCAGGTTGGCCGCATTCCTGCTCAGCTTGGGATTTCATGCAGAGCTTTGTGAGATTCTTTTCTCAAGCTCTCTCTCTCTTCATGATTTCCTCCATGCTCTCCAGCCCCCGGGGACCCCTTTTCCTGCTTCCTTGGCCAGAAGAATAGGAATTTGTCTTCCCCACTGTGTTACTCACTTGCCATGACTGTGTCCACTTCCAGGGTGAAGTAGTAAGAGAAAAGAAACAACAATGTCTGGATTCCCTCTCCAATTCCAGGTCACAGGGACCCCTTTGGCTTATTTCTCTCCTCAGAAAAAGACTTTTTCTCTCTCAGAGTTCTAGGTGCCTGTGTCCTTCTGCAGCGGTGTTGGCAGCAGTAATTCATCTTCAGACTATCTTACCTCATGGAATGGCCAGGAGAACAACAAAATAGGATGACTCTCTCCATCCTGCTCCTCTGTTTAAAAAGGGAGGGTTTCTCCTGGAGTGCCATCTGCCCATGCCTGTTGCACGGTGTTAGGAGTAGAACACCCTGGAACTAACCCAGGAGGTGCAGGAGGAGGAAAAAGAGAAAGTTTCTGCCATACTCACCATTCCTCACATTTTTAATTTCCTTTCCAATCCACCTGCTGGTATTCATTTTCAGAGACCTAAAAGTGTTGCTTTGTATAATCTATTGAACGTTTTTAGTTGTAATATGTGGGAGATAGAGTAGATTGTACTTACTCCCTCAACTGAAACTAGAAGTCTGGTCTTCCTCATTTTAAAAAAATTGATATGCATATAGGTCTCTTTTAACCTATATGTTACCTCACTTCCTTTTCTTTCCTTACAATTTATTTATTAAAGGACGTGAGCCATTTGAGCTGTAGTGTATTTCTCATATTCTAGATTTTGTGGCTTTAGGTTTGATTACTTTTGCAAGACTATAGGTGATTGTATGCTCTTTCAATGGGAAGCAAATAATGTTGTGGTGTCTATTTTTCTATAATCTTTGTAGCTATTATGCTAAACCTTTAGATTCATTAAGTCATTGATGGTTGCAAAATGACAAAGTTAACTTAGATTTTTTTAAATTAATTCATTGGAATACTTTTATAAAGAGACACATCCTTCCATTTATTAGTATTTTGTTACTCAGTGGTATAGTTCTTATAGGCAAGTCAGGATAAATGCTTCTTTCCCCTTGCAGTTACTACCTCCATTAAAGCTCAAATTCTTTGACCAGTGCGCTACAAGTTTGCTACTGAATTCTTTTGATATGACTCCAGTAGTCTTTGATAACTCCCCTGCCATCTGATTTGACAATATATTCTAGGAGCAATTTGTGCATTTTTCTATTCCAAATCTAGAATCAACCATTCCTCCAAGAAGCTTTGATATCCTTCAGTGGAAAATCAAGTGATATTTCAACACCATAATCCAGGTGCCAAGTGTGCTATTGTTACTAGGTTAATCATTGTTTTTAAGGCATTTTTAGTGGATAAAACTAGAAAAATATATGTGAAACAAAAATACCTATGAGTTCACAATGATACTTTCCATTTAAATTCAAGACTACAAAGTTTTAACTTAAACTTTTCTGTCTTGCATCTGCATCTCCCTTCTTCCTCACTAAGAATTCTGGGGATGATAGAATTAAATATATGCATGATTTTGCGTTTCGCTACATAACATGCATGACAGTCTCACAAAGGCAAGTTAATTCTATCGCCATCAATTTAACTTCTGAAAATATTTTTTTAAATTTTCCTCTCACTCTCATTTTTAATAGTTGTCCAGTGTCCACATTATCATAGCATATGTCCATTACACACGGTACTCTCCTCCTTTTTAGCCTCGTGTAGTCTTACTTCTCAAAGTAACAATTCCCTTAATGTTCATCAGTGTCTTCATGTCAATGTGTCTGTAGTTTTGGTTTACTGAAGGTCATTCTTTACCGATTCCTCAGAAGGGGCTCATACGCACACTGTCCCTTGTGTTCTCGCACGTTAGTTACTTCGTTCCAGTTAAGTTTGAAAGTTAGATATAAAAGTCCTTGGGTCACGTTTTTCTTTCTTTAATACAATTGTATTGTTAATTTGTATCTACTGTTGTTAGAAAGTCTGGTGATGATCCAGTTGTTTTCCTGTATAAATAGCATGTTCTTTTTGGCTAGATTCCCAAAGGGTTTTTTTTCTTTAAAGTCCAGAAATTTTATTAGAATAGCTCTTGGCATAAGTCATTCTAGGTACACAGTGTGGCCTTTCAATATGTAGCTTCAAATATTTTATTTCAAAGGGGCTATCCTGAATTATAGGATTTAAGAAGAGTGGTGAGATCATGTAAAGTACCGAATACATTGTCCTGTGTAGATATATTAGCACTCAATATTAGCTATAATTTAAATATTAAAATTCACAATGTCATCAAGAGATAAAGGAACATTTTTAGCTTCAGATTTCTAAGAATCTGAATGTATTGTCTGATGGAGAGAGAGAGAAGGCAGGGGGAGGGGCGATGCTCCCTGCAGGCTGCCGAGCGCCGATGCCGCCCACGCGTGCGCGCGGCCGCGAACAGGACTCTGTTAAGATGTGCTGTGATGGTCGAGCTTTGGAGCCAGAAACCCCCTGTAAGTCAGCATTAGCCCTTAGAAATCTGAAACAAAGTAGAGTCTTGGTGTGTAAAATGTATTGCCTCATTACTCCACATAGGACTGGTCTCACTTCGTTGAAAATTAGAATCAATTAAGTCTATACGACGTGCTGAATGTTTGTCTGCCCCAATATGTCTCTCACCAGACGGACCCAGCATCCGAAATCTCCACCATGACCTTGCCACGGATCGCTCCGATAGCAGACACACACGGCTGGGATCTGAATCTTTTTAACTCGGGTGACAAAATGCTCAGCGTTCTGCTCTCCTTAGTTGCTCTCACATAGTTTTAGGCACACATCAGAACTGTAATGTCGTGACGGGGCATGTTTTCCCAGCCTGTCTTGGAGAAAAATCAGACATTTGTTCCAAGCACGTTGCCCTCAGTTCCCAGTTGCCACTCTCAGTGCCGTTTAGGTCCTGCGGTGCCTGCCTTCGCAACTACACGTCCTCTGTCAGTTCAGGCGGTGCTAAACTTGCAGGAATCAATCTCAGACGCCAGCGGGCTTTTGCCTCTGCTGCCACTTTTGCCCTCGGTCCTAGCCTGCTGCTTCGCTCCAACCCTTGGAGTCCTCTTAAACGTGTTCTCTGCCAGGTTGGCTGGGTTGCAAAGGTTGCTACCCGGCACTACATAGTCAGGCAGCATTGTTTGGTGCTAGGCTCCAGTGTTTACTTAGAGCAAGGGTGGGGACATTTTTGTGTAGAAAGTCACTGACCATGGGAAAAAGTTGCTCAGAGGTTACAAAAGTAAAAAGCAGCTAAATATCAAATGTAAGGCTCAGCCAGTTTACATGTTAAAAATTGTTAACAAAAAAACAAATAAAAATTATTAGGTTTTATATCGTGGCTCTATTTAAAGGAGAGATCGAAAGACAAGTGGAAGAAGGAAAGAAACCTGTGTTGAAAATTTTAAAAAGAGATACTGATGGATGGAGTAAAACCCAATGATTTCAGATGATTATTATGATTTCATAATATAAGTATATACATACATCTATACATGTATGTACATACGGATTCAATTGAACACTAAGATAGTTAATTTTATTTTCTATTCATATGCTGTTTATAAGAAACACATTCAAAACATAAGGATCCAGAAAGGTGGAAGTCGAAAGAAAAAGATACTCTGTCGAAATATTTACTGTTTTAGTTTTCTGTGCTGTATAAATGACCACAAACCGAACAGCTTAAAGAATTTCACGGTTTCTTTGGGGCGGGAGTCCACGTGCGGCGCGGCTGTGCTGACTAGAGCTAAGCTCTCATGCGGAGGCTTGCCTGGGCAACCTGTTTGCAAGCTGACCTCAGCTTGTTGGCACAATTTGCTTCCTTGCAACTGCAGGATTCGTGGAAGCTTGCTTTTTCCAAGCCAGAGAGAGAGCATGAGAGGGACACTAACTAGAGCAAGCCAGCTGGGAACATGGCATTTTAGAAAATGAAACATAACCACGGGAGTGACATTGTACGTGACGGTTAATTTTATGTGCTGATTTGACTAAATCACAAGGATACCCAAATAGCTGGTAAAACGTGTCTGTGAGGTGTTTCTGGAGGATATTAGCATTGGAATCAGTAGACTAAGTAAAGAAGATCACCCTCACCCATGCCCACCTGCCCACCCAATCAGCTGAAGGTCTGAATAGAACAAAAGATGGAGAAAGGGTGAGTCTGCTCTCTCTGCTGAGATGGGACATCCACCCTTTCCTGCCCTTGGACATCAGTGCGCTTGGTTCTCTGGTGTTTGGAGTCAGACTGGGACTTGCACCATTGGCCCTGGTTCTCAGGCCTTCAGACTGGAACTGAGTTACAGCACCAGCTGTCCTCATTCTCCAGCTTGCTGATGGCTGATTCTAGGACTTCCTGACCTCCATGACCAATGAAGCAATACTCATAAAAAATCTTTTTTATCTATCTACCTATCTTATTGGTTCTGTTTCTCTAGAGTACTCTGACTAATACAAATACATGTATTCAATTTTACATATTCAATACACATATTCAAATATATTTAATTGATTATAATATTCAGTATGTATGTACATAACCTACATTAACATAGATACATACAGTATTCTTCACATAATGTCCTCGATAGGTTCTGTGACTTTAAATGAAGTGGTGTCTGATGAAATCAATTTACCATAAGCTAACAGATGTGAACAAGAGTTAAGTTGTTACGGCATCTCATCAACATTATAATGAAAAGACATTACTTGGGCACCAGCTGTATCTATATAAACAGACAGAGAGAGAGAGTCAATCAAAGGAGACACGCCCGTTTCTCTGCCCCTCTTTTGTTTTCTCTCTTTCTCCTGTTCCTCTCGAGCTTCTTGGCTGCTGCCACTGATGCCCCACCTGCCTCCTGTAGACTTTGTTTGGCCAGCTCCTGAGCCAGCTGTGAAAGGGAAGATAAAGCCACCGCCTCATTATTGCCACATGGTGGATCTCAGAATTGAATGGTAGGACCCAGACATGGGTTTCAGTACCCATCCGCATCTACTTGGCATTACTGTGTCTCAGCAAGTCTCTGTGACTCCCTGGAAACCTGGAAGCTTGGGGTGGGGGAGGTGGAGAAGAAATGAGTCCTGGAATCTCTGCAGTGCTCCTCCTCGCCCAGTTATAGTTGGCACCGACTTTTCGCTCTGGCCAGAGCACGCTCCTCTGAGCAGAGTGGTCTTCCTCCTGCAAGAACCAGATACAAAGAGTTAGCGAGGAGGCCTCAGAGGCAGGCCTTAGATTGGAATAAAGAAAAGGTCCTCCTCTCCCAGAGGCCCAAGCTCTGAGACCTGGAGCAGTTTGAAGGTCTTTTTGGGAGCTGGCAAGGCATGGCGCGGGGGAGGGGCATGGCTCGGGACCTGTGCTGTGAGGTCAATTTCTCTGTAACCCGAGCAACTGCTGTGCGGCTCTACTTTGTTCCTTCACTTGGCTTGTCTTCCAATCGTTATCACAGCTCTTCCACAATCCCTGGTCAAAGTAAACAGCAGTTCCTGAAAGAAGTTAACGTGCCACAAGGCTTCTTCAATAGCAAGGAACACATTAAGGTCACATTTCACTACAACTAAGCCTTTCATTCAGATACATGATGTTTAAACAGCCTCTAAAGATGGGCCTTGAAGAGCTTTTCTTTGACAAGAAAATATAACACAGAAATATAGGTTTTAAAATATATTTACATAAGATGCAATATATACCATTATTTTTCATGTCGAACCCTTTCATTTCACATTTGAGTCATTCATGTCACTTTGATTTGCAATAATTTCATGAGATTGTAGCAGAGAGATATACATCTTTACAACACGTAGTTACAGTAGGGTACGGGCATTTAACTACGTTAAAATTGTAATAGTGTTTTCCACATACTAAGCACCTTGAAAATGAGAAGAAAAGCACTCCAAAACCCACCTGCAGCCCTGTTCTCTGCACGTGAAGCAGAATATAATTTGGTCATTTGTCTGTGTGCAGTGGGTTTTCCAAGGTTCAAATTCATATAGTGTTTGTGTGACTATAATCTCTCAGATGTCTTGCTCTCTCATATTGCAATCATCACATTTAAATGGAAAAAACAGTCAAGTCAAACTATAATGACCCAGGTCCCCATTATTAAGATGCTAATTAGTGTTTCATCTACATGTCATGAAGAGTGATAAAATATCCTCTCCTTTTATGAGGCCCGTGCTCAGCACAAGCAATGTAGATGTAGGATAATACAAAAATTGCCTTTATGCCACAGGAACAAACTTAAAAACAGTGTATTGAACTGGTGTATAAGAATTTTCCACCTGAAGTCATATTCCCATGGAGAAGGTCTCCCTGGTTACAGTTTTTATTGCTTAGTTTGTTTATATTTGCCCTGTCCTAGGAGGAATTTCAGGCAGCTGCTTATGGCCGTCTGCCTGATGTGATGCCCTGTGTAGTGTTAATAAAAATCCTTCCAGTGCCCATTCTGGTGGCTTGAGGTTGGGGATAAAACAAGCATTTTGGAGTTTTCTTACCACACCATTAAGATACCCCCAGAGCCTCATTCTGATTCTAGTTGTCACATCTAATATTTTAACCCATTACATGTGGATTTTAAAATATACATGTTCCTGCTTTCATTTAAGTAGCTAGGATCTTTTTCATGTTCACAAGTAACGCAAAACAAAATTAAACATCATTAGTCTGAATACGGAAAAGTATTGATGGAGGACATTCTATGCAATTCTGTCCCCTGGGCAGATTCACCCTAGGGGAGCATGAGGAAGCTTAGAAACAAGGAACAACTTATTTACCTAATTATTGAAGGCCAGGAAGTGGTGACTTATGTTGCATGTACTTTTGTGATAAAACAGCAGCTCCCGTTGATTAAGCACACACTCCATATGAGACACTGCAGTAGGCAGGGGCTTTATATACATTTTCCCTTTACAGTGATCCCATTACTATCTCCGACTTACGGAAGAGGAGATGGAGGTGAGGCAAGCTGTGGACGCTGCTCTTGGTGTTTCGGCAAGGGCAGGCTTCAAACCCAGGTCAGCTTGCCTCCAGTCTCTCCCCTCACCATGATGGTTCTGCCTCCCCTCTGACATTTTGAGAACTCACACGTGGCATCCTGAAGTCCTTGTCTGCTTTTAAGATGGCTGAAAGAAGCTAAATTTCACTCACACCAACACTGTATCTAATTTAGGTCTCTATTTGGGGATAATCCTGGAGTAACTGCAACCGTTTGCACTTCCCTGACTTTCATTTGGATTATCGAATATTTCAAGCCTCTTTGAGAAAGTGACTAGGCCACAGATACTGTCATGCAGGACATAGTTGGCAAACATTTCCTTTGTAGTTGCCATTCAATAACAGAATTATTAGGATTAAGATTGAGGAGGCTGGCACTTAGAATATTTGGTACAGAGATTTCGAGAACAGGACCTATGAGAGCTGTCTGCCGCAGTCCACCCTTTTGGCTCGCCAGTGTTTTCATACGCCCATAGTGTGCATCGATCCCACCTCCATGAAGAGGACCCCAAAGTCTCATCAAATTATGGCACTCACTCAAGGCTAAATTTCTGAAGTATCAAAACTCTAGTTATGCCTGTCCCAGTACAATGAAGAGACATGTGGTGGGAGAGTTATGAAATTCTCTTGGAAAGTAGAACCACAGGAAAAGAAAAGAGAAGTATTTTTGTAAACTTAGTAAATTTTAGCAGACCAATGAGAGAGAGGAGAAAAGGCAGAGAGAGAGGAACAACGATAAGACCCTAAGCAGAATATGCGAAAGGGCACTATTTAGCAGCCATGCACACTCAACCCGTCTTCAGGCAACATTTAAAAATAAGGGGCATTGTTGTTTTAGAAAGTGTATGTTAATATATTAACTCAGAAGTAGTAACTATTTATTCCGTACATTATGCTCTTGAACTCTTTCCTGTGAAAATGAAGACCTTAAGACTAAAGGGTAAATTACTATGGAAGCGCATTGTAGCAGACACTGCTGGTTAGCCATTGAATCTTCTTCCTTATTGTCTGAACGTTGTTTTTCTTTGGGTGTCCACCCCTCTCCTGTGTGACTATGGAGCACATCTTCATTAGTCTCAGACAATCATGGCGATCCCATTCCACCTTGCCAATGATGGATTTAGGGGTGTGCATGTCACTCAGCTCTATCTACATGAGACATGGGAAGAAATCTGCTAGAGGGAAGGAGGCTTCTGGAAAAATGCTTCCTTAAATAGGAAGAAACAGTTCCTCTTCTGATTCATTTTATAACAGTATCTGGATACAAATACCTTGAACAGAAGCAATTGCGTTTTGACCATGCACAGGCTAACCAAAGACAAGGTCGACCCTCTGAAGAAGTCAGAGCACAAAGGCACAATTTTACCACTGAATTAACCAAACACTAGATCTGCTCTATCTAAGAACATCTTGTTATGTAAAATATCTTATTAATATTTAAGGCTTTTGAGTCTGTGTTCAATGTTAATGATACCTAGGATTTGTTTTACTCAGGTATGTTAAGACACACAGACATGGAAATGATTGCCAGGAAGGAAGAGATTTTTCTTATACTCAGTCCCCTAGAAATGGCAGGCACAGCAAGCAGTGCACAGCGACACTGGGAAGCACTGAGGCAAGACGAGTCGGCTGGCAGGGCTAGGGGGCCGGGGGGGAGCCACAGGCGGGAGGAAAGGAATGCGTGAGGCCAGGAAAGCAGTTTTAGGATGGACTGGTTTGAACAATTTCAGTGCCTCCCAGGGCATGTCCCTACTTGTCTAGTATCTGGGCCTGGGGTGATTAGAGCAGAGGGACAGTGGCGTAGAGTAAGAGAGCAGATAAAAGGAGATGGTTGTGGGTATGGGTTCTGGATTTGTTGGTATGTATATCAAGGTCATACTAGACAGGTCAATTACTATCTTAAGGAATTAGCTATGCCTGGGAGAGGCAGTCCCTCCCATGTCAGCGAAGAATACAGAGCGTCAAGAATACAGAAAACAAGAAAAATAGTTAGTACATTTTCTATCTGATGAAATTATTTCTAAGACATTGTAATTTTAAAAAAGGGAAAAAACAATGATTGTTTACTGGACTATCTCAGGAATCCTCAAAAAAGTAGAAAAGATTATTTTGTTTTATCTAAAATTATCTGTTCATACTTCCTCAAATCATTCCATACAGGCAGTAATATATTCTGCCTATGCTTAAAGCTTTGAAGAACTAAAAAAAGAAAGTCAAACTTACAGTGGATTAACCTAATATCATTATATGTTCTAATACATTAACTGTCTCAGAAGGTGGAAGTCCAGGGCTCGGGGGCAGCTCCACAGCGACACCTTTCTTCTCAATCATCCTTAAACGTGACTGCCAGCCTCATGCCCGCGACGTCACAGTCGCACGAGGCTGACTCATCTCCTGCATAGTATTTGCATTTCAGGCCAAAAGAACGGAACAGGTATCTGCAATCTGAATCTTTCACCTTTTCAAGAGCTTTCCTGGAATACATCCAGCAACTTCTACTTATATACCATTGGCCAGAATTGCTTCACATGGCTCTCTCTCACTGCAAGGGACGCTGGGAAATGTATATTTTCAGTGGGGCATGCCATTTCAAACAGTGCTGAAATTCTGACATTAAGGAAGAAAACGAGGGTGGACGGGTGAGCAACAAGTGCTATCTGCCGGTCCACCCCTTTGGCTAACCAATGCTTCATACATTTTTGGAAAACATTCATCCCATCCCTGTGAAGATTACCCCAAAGCCTCTTCAAATTATAGCAAACACTCAAAGTCCAGCTTCCGCAGTGAATTAAAACATTAGCTCTATCCTTCCCAATGCAGAAAACATGGGGACATTAATCTTTCATATCCAAATTGAACTGAGACCCTTTTCTGATAAACGCTGAGACATTGCCTTCTTTTAGACCAAACCTATATTACTGATGCATAAAGCAAAGTATGTTTTCCTCATGAATCTGTCTTTTCAAACTTTAAAAACTTCCTTAGAAATAAATCATATAGTCCAACATATTTTTCCTTCTAGGTCAACAACAAAATGAATACACTAGAAAATTTCTAAGGGCAATTTAGAAGGAAATACAAAAAGTCTCATGTTCTTTATAAGTAATGTGGTTAATATAGTTAGTAGTAAGAAGGTACTAGCAATTATTAGTAGAGAGGGTTTTTTGAAACTCCAAAAAGGGCTCTTTTCTGTGCAAAATAACTTTATAAAACATATATAATGAGACAGAGGGGTGGAGGGGGAGAGAGAGAGAACAAACACTAGTTACTATATAGATAAAATCACTCTAAATATGGGCACAGACTGGATTTTCCTTCAAAAATAGGATTTTACAGGTAGTTACAACGGCTGATAAAATATCACTTGTGTAGTAAAATAATATTCCACTGCTCGCCAGGGCCAACTTCAATTCCTCATTTCCCAATATTGATCTCTGATACTTTAGATGCAGAGTCAAATGATAATAGTAATAATAATAATAATAACAACAATTCAAGCTGACATTTGTTGAACATGTGATCAGTCAGGCAATGTTCTAAGCACTTTACATGTATTAGCTAATTTATTCCTGGAAGCAATCTCAAGGGCGGGGGTACATGCCCCAGTTGCCAATTTGGTCCTCAGTCAGGGTGTGTGCAAGAGGCAACCAATTGATGTTTCTCTCTCACATTGATGCTTCTCTCCCTCCCTTCTTCTTTCTCTAAAAATAAATATATAAAATCTTTTTTAAAAAACACATGAAAATTTATGATCATCAGTATTGGGTTAGCCAAAATGTTCTTTTGTTTTTTTCATAAGATGGCTCTAGTAGCACTTAGTTGTCTTTAACTTCATTTGAAACAATTTTGTTAGATTGTATTGTGACAGCTGTCATATCAGCGTGCTTTTAAAAAATTAACAAAATTGGTGAATTTTTGTGTAGCCACTTTGACATTGAAGATGGAAGAAAATATGCAACAGTTTTGGCATATTATGCTTTATTATTTCAAGAACACAGCTGAAAATGTAAAAACAAGATTTGTGCAATGTCTGGAGAAGGTGCTGTGACTGATTGAACGTGTCAAAAATGGTTTGTGAAGTTTTGTGCTGGAGATTTCTTGTTGGACGATGCTCCACAGTCAGGTAGACCTGCTGAAGTCAACAGTGCTATATCAACAAACTGTAGTATATTCAAAATATGGAACGTTATTCATCAAGAAAAGGATAAACTACTGCGGCATGCAATGTGCACGATACTCAGAAATATCATGTCGGGTTAACGAAAATAGATTCAAAAGAGTCAAACTGAATATGCCATTTATATGGAGTTCAAAACAGAAAAACTAATTTACTCTGATGAAACTCCGAAGAATTGTTTATTTGGTGGAGGGCAGATTGTTAACTGGAAAGGAGCATTCATGAGGAAACCTGCTGAGGTGAAGGAAATGTTTTACATGTTGATCCGGGTGGTGGTCATGTTGGTGTACGTATATGTAAGAAACCATGAAGCTGTACACTAGAGACTAATACATTCTGTTGCATATAAATCATACACAAATTTAAAATATATAACATATGATTGGATTGATGGGACCGTCCCAGGATCTTAGAAAAGAGTTGATCCATTCCAAAATTGTCTAAGACAAAGTGATAAGATTAAATCAAACTAAAAATGAATTCATCAAGAATGCAGGATACAAGACCAATATAAACAAATTAATTGTATTTCTATAGAATAACAATGAACAACTTGAAAATAAAATAAAGAATTCCATTTACAATTGCATCAAAATAATAAAATAGTAACAAGTTTAACAAAAAAGTACAAGAGTTGTATGCTAAAAACTATAAAACATTGTTGAAAAAAATTAAAGACCTAAGTAAATGGAAATTTACTTAGGTTTTTATTTACTTATGTCCTATGTTTTTTATAAGAAGACTTAGTTTTGTTAGGGTGGCAATACTTCACAAATTGGTGATAATTGCCACATAATCTTTAACAACCCTTACCATCCTTATCAGCTGGTTCCTTTGCAGAAACCAACAAGCTAAAATTCATACAGAAAAAACTTTCACTTACCGATTTTAAAACTTATTAGAAGGCTACATTAATCAAGAAGTTGGTCTTAGCATAGGAACAGATATATAGATTAATGGAATAGAATTGAGAGTCCAGAAGTAAACTCCTACATTTATGATCAACTGATTTTAGAAAAGAGTCATAAGATCTTTCAATGTGTCTTTTCAACAAATGATGCTGGGCGATTGGATATCCATGTATAAAACATCCAGTTGGACCTTTTCCTTACACCATACATAAAAACTAACTCAAATGGGTCAAAGACCTAAGTGTAAGAGTTAAAATTATAAAATATTTAGGAGAAAGTCTAGAAGTTAAACTTGTGGGCTTGGGATAAGTACCACTTTCTTAGGTATGATACCAAACACAAGCAACCAAAGAAAAATATGGATGACTTGAATTCCACTAAAATTAAAAACTTTTGTACTTTAAAAGATACCATCAAGGAAGTGAGAAGAAAATCCAAAGGATGGAAAAAATAATTGCAAATCAGATATCTAATAAGGGGCTTGTATCAAGAATGTAACAAAGAACACTTACAACACAATAATGAAAAGACAAATAACCCAATTAAAAAGTAGGCAGCAAAGGATATGATTTAGGAATCTCCCCGAAGAAGATATACAAATGTCCAAAAAGCACATGAGAGAATATTCAACATATTAGAATTAAGGAAATACTAAAATAAACTTTAAACAGGCAAATTTTATGTATATTCATTTTAATATCAGTAAAGCTATTTTTTAAAAAGTACAAGTAATGCCTGAAATATTTATGAACAAAAGAATACACTGTCAGGAATCTGTCACAAAATAATCCAGAAGCAGTGGAAAGAGGATGGAAAGTGGGGGTAAAAATGAGATAAGGCTGGACATGAATTAATCATTGTTCTCAAAGTTAGAGGATGGATACACTATTTCCTCAACTTTGGTATATGTTTGAAATTTCACTTAATATAAAGTTAAAAATATACATGGTGGAAAAAGTCCAGCCTTTGTTAATATAACGAGAATGGTTTGCATGACATCGATGTAACCTGGCAGCCACAGTGAGTGGACTGGAATGTGCATGGGTGAACAATGATAACTTCACTGTACTAGTCAGTGGGGGCAGTGGACACCGTGAGTGAGCATGTGTACTGTGTGGCTGTCACATTCAAAATGACTGAGTGAGTAGAGCAACAAATCTGCATCAAATTTTGCATTAGCTTGAACATTCCTCTGCAGAACCTATTTGGATGATTCAGAAGGCCACAGCTATGGGCAACTGGTGATTGGCAGCTTCATCATGACAACGTGCCCTTCCATGCATCATGTCTAGTGCAGAGATTTTTTGTAAAATATCAAATCACCCAGATAGCTCAGCCCCATCAACGCCCAGATTTGGGACCCTGTGACTTCTGGCTTTTCCTAAAACTAAAATCACCTTTGAAAAGAAAGAGATTTCAGACCACTGATGAGATTCAAGGGAATATGATGGGGCAGCTGATGACAGTTGGGAGAACTGCGTGAGGTCCCAAGGTGCCTACCTTGAAAGGGACTGAGGCGTCATTGTCCTATGTACAATGTTCCTTGTGTCTTATAATCTTCTTCAATAAATGTTTCCCTTTTTCATAGGTCATGGCTGGATACTTTGTGGACAGATCTCATATGTGACAAGTCCCGTGATGTGCACAAAAGCTTGTATGCAAGTGTTCAAAGTGTTCATAGCAGCATTGTTCATGCTATCCAAAAAGCGGACACAATCCAAACATCTATCAACTGATGAATTAATAAATAAAGCATGGCACATTCATCATTCATATAAAACCACA